>ML812162.1:102920-122230 GCA_009831015.1 Picea engelmannii
AATAACGCCTTGATGCCCCTTTTTCAATAATTTTGTCATTCCATTAGAGCTTATCACCTTACCGGGTTTCCCTGTGATACCTCTTAACTCAATTTATTTTCCTTCCAATGAAAATTTCATGAAAAGTTCTTGAAAATTAAAAGACACTATTCCCAATGATTGTAACTATTGGATTCCTAGTACAACATCAGCACCACCCATGGTTATGGAAATCATTGGACTATTCATTACATATTCCCTCATATCGATCTTAGGAACATGGTTGGTCTTCAACCCAAAGTTGGAGTTTCTCCATTCTTGATTCAGCTTCCTTATGTCCTCATCATGAATTTCATGGAATACATTTTCAGTTTCAGGTGTCCTCTCTATTATGAAATTTTCAATCCTTCCATGATCTCCCCTTTTAAACCATCCATCTTAGTATCCAACTTAGCTTCCATTGAATCCATCATCTCTTATAGTTCATCTTTGTTTACTATCTTCTTTTGTAAATCATTTATGTCCCTACGCATTTCTTCACCTTCATCAAGAGTCCAAGTAGGATTGTCTGGAGGCTTATTTGGCGTAGAAGTTCCATTTTTTGGTGGCATGTTGGCCAAGTATCACTTTAAACCTTGATTTTGAGGTGGTTCTGCCAGAAAATATTCCTTTTATTGTATCTCCAAAATTTTGGCTCTTCTAAGTATGATTTTTTATTTTTTGTAGGTCTCTGGTATTTCTTCTCTTTAATGCCACAAGTCTAATAAAAATTGGATGTGCCAAGTGGAATATATGGTAACTTCCCCGCAACTTACTGATTTTTGGCCTTTCCAGGAGATCTCACTTGTATAGCGTTCCCCACACACAATAATTGATATAAAATTTTGAAACATGTACCAGAACTACTATGGGCTGTCCACTATCTAATGCAACTAGTCTCACTCAATTTGGATACTCTAGGAAGAATTGATGATTGTTTTACCCAAAACACCTACTTGAGACTAGTCAATAGGACTAGTCATATACCCTATCTTCCACAGGGTGCATCTACAAATTTAAGATGACCCAGAAGCTGAAATTTCTACCACAGATACCTTACTAATTTCTGAGAATATCCTCTAGAGTTTAGGGTCTGAAATGTTACAGAAAAAAATTTATAGCGAAAATTCCGCAATGACTCAATTCAGGATGATTCCAGAACCATATCTTACAAAGGATGTATCTTCGAAAGTATAAGGCCTCAGGAGTTGAAATTTTAACCCAATGTACCTTGATCCATCTACTAAATATCATCCAATATGTTCCTTCTGAATCATTGTAGAAAAAAAATTATAGCGAAAATTCCACAGTGTCACAGATGTAACAACAAAACCCCAAGACCTTGAGCTCTGATACCATATGTTAAGAACCAAATATCAATATCGCATAGAAAAACCTCATAATAAGTACTCAATGCCTTGAAAAAGAGATAATTTCAGATAATAAGCCTCTTCGAGGGGGCAAACTCCTTTTACCCCACATAAATGTTCAAGTACAAGATTATTACAAACGAAAATGTCTCCTTGGTATATATAGGAGACTAGGAGGTATAATTACAACTAATGGAATAAAGCCGACATAAATAAAATAACATTACTAATGTAATATGCCCCAATTAAGGGGTAATGAGCCAATATTAGGGCTTAAAATCCAATGGGGAGTTCCCTTCAATATTTCCCTTTACTAGGTTTGAGACTTCCTCCTATTACCTCTCTTGAGTGAAGATTCTCTTCTATCCTCCCTTCTATCATATTCCATGGATTGTGGAGTCCTCTTCCACGTCTTATATTTCTTTTTTCCCTAGTTCCTTGTATCTTGAATTCAACCATATCTATGCTCAAAACATGTCTAACCTAACTCATCTTATTTAAATGAGTATTATGTGGCTCTCAATATTCACCCAAGTACTAATACAAAAATTTGTACCCAACCATATACAGAACCTTCCTCCCTCATACTATGTGAATCAAGTTAACCATAGAGGATTTACACCACTTGATCAAAAAATGACTTGCCACTAGCCAATTTTATCATACAACTCTACTCCCTAGCCAAGAAAACATACGATCCATTATCTCATGTAGGAAATGTGGCAAATTCATGCACCACACTCACCAACTTGAAGAGAAAATATTGAGAGAACTTTCAAAACTTAGAAAATATTTAGGAAAACCAAGCCCTTCTCAACAAGTAATTGGAGATGAGCATTAAGCCTCCATTTCTATTTATCCTTATGTATATCCATATAAAAGATATGAGATACAATTCCTCATCCTAGTATGCAATTTATCATACAAAAAATCATTAATATCTAGATGATCATCCTTTCAATAGTTCAGACAAGTGGTGCAAGTAACATAAGCTCAACACTCACACTACAGTTAAATGTTGTGTCCTTTCAATGGAAAAATATTGCCTCTTCCAAACAAGGCTATCCCAATCCAATTTTCTACCTCTTAACATGATACTTCTCCAAAACAAGTTACATCATCTCAACTTGACACTAATATTCCTCAATCACTTATTGACCCTCTTCCTTGGAGATTATGTTCTTTGGAATCTCTCCCTTTACAATAGGCTCTAACCTTCCTCTCCTCCCCTTTGTCCACCCTTCCCCACCTCCCTTCTCTTCATCTCCTTAGTTTAGACCTTCTTCTGAGCCTCCTCTTTTGATGTGGAAATTGTCCCTTCCTATTTCCTTTATTCTTGTAGGAAGGAATTTCCATATTTTTCCTTCTCATGATAGCTCCAACCTATTCTCTATCCATCTAATGACACTTTTTGGATCATTTGATCCTCCTCTGTCCTCTTTTATTCCATGGATTTCTTGGGGAATTATCCCCTCCCCTCTTCCCTTCTCCCCTCTCTTGGATTCTCATGCTCTCATTTTCTTCTTAACCTCTTGCTCATGTCATCCTTACCACTATGTCATCACAACAACACAAGATTTATGGGATCTTGTTTACATAAATTGAAACTTCCTTGAACTGTATTCTCTTGGAAGCATGTAAGGATGGTTTTATTTGTTGTCTCATAATGCTAAATAAATTACCAATCATCTCTATATGCATGAATGGATACTCCTTGTCTTCTAAATGGCCTCTGCTCTCGATTGGTTCACAAAAGACCATGTGAAAGCATAGTCCTGCAATGCAAACCTTCTTTCATGATGAAGCACAATCGCTAGGGATAATTTTCCATCTTTAATTACATTGTGGTTAGTCACCTCATGTAGAAATGCGCATACATCTGCACAAATTTAAATACATGATAAAACTACAAAGTCTTTGTATAAATTTTCAAATTGTAAATTTGAAAATATCTTGTAAGTTAAGGTGTAAAAAGGTGCAGTGTTAGAATTCAATGCATGTAATTGTGTACAATTGAAATTATTTTCCGATTAAAAACTAAATATCCATCTATAGTGCACATATGTTCATGTCATTCTAAAATGAATAAAGCATGGGTATGCTTCAATAAAATTTCATGGTGAGCCTTAGCTAGATCAAAACATCAACTCTATTCTCCATGGTAACTAGCAATTCTAGTAACCAACATTGCCATAGATACCATCTCACAAAGAAACAATGTCATCATCCTCATAACAATGTATGTGTATGGCCACGTACGACCATGGAATTCTCTTTCTTTGCAATTAATGGTTGTAAGACCTCTAGGAAAGTGGAAATGGTTGTGCGAGAAAGAGAACGCCCAAGCATGTAAGAATTCGACTCGGGGAAATGTGAATTTGTCCTAGGAAATTAGAATTGACCCAAAGAGATATTATGGATCTATGGAAAGAGAAAATCACCCAACTAGTTTCCCCACGATCTAAGGAAGGAATAAACTATTGAATGCAAGGGATTGTTAATATCAAGTCAACTAGAAAAATGCAATAGATATGTCTTTATGGCCATTGATTTCATTTGGCTAATGGGATGGATAGTTTGAATTATTTTATTGTTTTAATGGTCCAAAAAATTTAGAAAAGTTGGTTAGAAACCAAAAGTAAGATCATTTTAGTACGTGTATGTGGATAGCAGTGTTCCAATGGGTTGAGGAAAATGTTTAGGGTTCAAGCAATACCAATCGTTGGGTATGCAAGAAAAGAAACTGAATTTCAAATCGACAATTGAATACACATATCTCATTATAGATAATACAAATTGGTTGAATAACATTGGCCAATGATTTCATGGGATATTAGAGCATCAACTAAAACCATTCATTGAGATAAGACTACCATTGGAATAGAGAGAGATTAAATTTAATTTATTGCATATGACTTATCATATTTAATACAAGAAATAAAAAATGGAGTTTGGCTCTAAATTATGCTCTCATACAAAATGAAATCCACAACAATAGACAGAACAATCAATCACAATGGCACAAATATTTTACCCTGGAAACCCAAATTGGAAAACTAGCTTCAAATGGTTGCTCAATTTTCATTTCGGCAATCTTTGGTTAAAATGTTGTTCATGCTCTTTGTGCATCCTCACCTCCTTGGCCAAAATACCCTTTGAGAGTGAAACTCCAAGAGGAAACATAGAGAGTTGCGGTAATGGGAAGGAAAATAGGATGACCTTTTGTTTCCCATTCCTCATCCTATTCTCTCCTATTTTATTTTATTTTATTTTATTTTTAATTAATCCATTTTTTTCTCATTTTGTCTTATGCCACTTTTACAATTGCATTGTTTTCCATATTTTGTTTAACCTTCATAAATTTCCAATTTTTCTTATAGGTACTAAGTATTTCAACCATTCTGGTTCAAATCCATTTCAGATCACACCTCCCCATTGAGAGGCTTTTTTATCTCCAAAAGATCAAAGGAAACCAATCTGGATTAATGTACCTTTTTCTTTCTTCTTTGGAACATGGCTTTGACTCTAGATATGGCTCATGCCTCATGGCTATGGGTACTAGCTCTAGTTCTAGTTCTTGGATCTCTTTTTCCTGCAATGTATAGTATTTTTCATTCACTCTCATCTTTGAACAATATCTAGATCTGAACTCTACAAGTAGAATCCATTCTCATCTCCCTCTCAGACTTGGAGATGGTCCATCTTGGTAGTCAATTAATCCAAGTCGAATGTTGGTATGTGTTTAGTGTGACCCCATTACGTTATTCCATCATGTAATAGTTCCACAAGGGAAGTGTGGTCTATGGTATCTTTCTAGGATCAATTGTTTCTCATCATGGAAACAACCCTTCAGTTCATGCACCTACTTGCAAGCACATCATGGAGTTCTCAAGAACCCACCTCCAAGTTCATTGACCTCCATGCACCAATCTCTGGCACATATCCAAGAAGGGGTTCTTTTGAAATATTTTAACTAGCAAATGGAATGAATCTACCATAACGATTGACATCAACCTATTGTCCTCTTTGATATTGATGCATAATTCATGTGCTATTATTTCTCCTTGGAAAACTTATTCTCCTTGATTTGGAGATGCATTGAGTTCTTTATCTTTTTTAGGATTCACTTTACACACTATCCTCTTGGTTGTTCCATATATGGGATGAAGCTCTTGATGAATTCACCAACTCTTCACTTCCCAATGTCCACTCAACTTGTAGTGGTGAAAAAAGTTTGTGTTGCTTCTATAGGGACCACATGACATACTCCTCATCTCCATGTGCCTCTAAGTTTTTTGTTGGATTGGGGAAGTATTCTTTCCATTCCTCCTTTGAAACCATTCAGGATTATGGAATTTGACTCACTTATCCCAACAATATGCCTCACAATGGCCATTCTTCCCATCGAATGAGAATGACTCTGAATACCAACAACTAGTAGAGTTATCACCTTTCCTCCTACAACAATAAAAAATAAGAGATGTCTTATTTGATGAAGACCTCTTGGTATTATTCTCCTTCTTTCCCTAGCTAAATGGATTGTCATTTATTCTAAGTGTTGGTGTAGGTTGAGTATTTCCACTTTCTTCATCACTCCCCTTTTGTAATCTGCCACAAAAATGATGAGGTGGTAGTGGACTACCACCTTCATTTGTTTCCATTACTTTTGATGAGCATGCCAATTTTTCCATGTCCTTTCCCTTCACAAATGTGATCTTGTTGTTTGTGGAATTTTCATTTCCTCCATTGAAACCCAAGCCTGCATACTTGGTCCTCTATGAAACTACAATGGGGATTAGAATGTCTTGTCTTCTCTTTCTTGTCCCTTATCCATAATAGACCATCTACTTTAACATTTTGGAACCAATGCTTCTATTATGATTTTCAAAATCACCCAAGTGCTCTTGATAAAGGTATATGGAAGGTAATATTACTAAAGTGATCTCAATAATGTTGCTAGCTTCAACAGTGGCAATGGAAGTTGGCATTTATTCCCAGTTCTCTTAGATATCTACTTACAACTTTTCCAATGCCTCCTCCTTCTCTTCCAACTCTTGTTACAGATAAGTCTTCATCTGAGTGAGCCTATCTTCTTTCCATTTCTCTAACTAAACAACCTTCTCTCCCAATTTTACAAGTTTCACTCTATACTTATCCCCATCTACCATGATCACAATGAGGGAGTCTTAGCATTCAAAAAATTTCTTCTTTACCAATGGAAATAGATTGACATAGGTCTCGAGGTTCTTCTCCATCTCTTCCATCCTTTGGATAAATATCTAGACTTGTTCCTTCAAGTAGTATTTGTTCTCTTCTTGAATTTGAGAATTAATGGCATGTAGGTATTTCAACCTCTCTCTATTTTCTTTGCCCATGTTGAGTCTACAAGGTTCTAGTAGCTACATCATGGTCAAGGATTCAACCATTCTGATATCTTATGATCTTTAAATGAGGGACTTATAGCCCACTTTCCTCACCAACACAGATCCTCTATAGAATTTACTTTTGATATATGTTCTTAGTCTTGTATAAAGAACTTTGTCTTCAGAAAGGATACTAGGACTTTTCCCTTGATGAAAGTTTGAGTGCAAGATCCTCTACAAACCTCTATGTTCACTACATTTCAACAATCATGTGAGCATGGTATGTTGGCTCGTTCCATGTCTTGATTTTTTGGTTTTCTTATGCACAGACCTCCTATTCTTTGAATGGATACAAGGCCTCTTTTCTCAGTGTATCCTACACATGACAACCAACCAACAATGGAAATAATAAGTGATATTTTGAGTGAATCTATAACCACTTTTTCACCACAACCACACAATATTTTATGGGGTCTTGGTTACATAAAGTACAACTCTCATGCATCATATTATCCATTAAGCATGTAAATATGCTTCTATTTGTTGTCTCCTAATGATAATGAAACTACCAATAATATCTATTTGCATGAATGGATATTTCCTATCTTTTGAATGGCCTCTATTCTTAATTGGTTCAAAGAAGACCACGAGAAAGCATAGTCCTAGAATGATAACCTTATTTCATGATGAAACAAAACCACTAGGGACAATTTTCCACCTTTAGTTATGCTATACATAATACCTCATGTAGAAATTCTCAGACATATGTACAAATTCAAATATACGATAAAACTACAAAGTCTCTGTATAAATTTTCAAATTGCAAATTTGACAATATCTTTTATAATTAAGGTGTAAAAAGGTGTGGTGTTAGAATTCAATGCATCTAATCACATGCAGTTGGAATTAATTTTTGAATCAAAACTAAATACCTATATATAATGAATATCTATTCATTCGTTTATAAAATGAATAAGCACATCTATGCTTCAATAAAATTGCATGGGGAGACTAAGTTAGATAAAAACATCAACAACATTCTCCAAAGTAACTATCAATTCTAGAAACCAGCATTCCCGCATATACTATATGACAAAGAAACAACGTCATCATCCTCATAACATCATATGTGTACGATTGTGGACATTACCTTCTCTACAATTAATGGCCATACAACTACCAAGAAGGTGTCAATGGCCTATGGGAGGAAAAGAACACCCAAGCAAGTGATAATTTGACCCAGAGAAGTGTCAATTTGGTCCAAACAATGAGAATTGACATAGAGAGAGAGAGAGATAATATGGATTTGTGGAAAGATAAAATTTCCTATTTGGTTTCCCAACAGTCTGAGGAAGGAATGAAATATTGAATGCAAGGGTTTGTAAATATCAGCTCAGCTGCAAAAATGCAATAGATATGTCACTATAGCCATTTTTCTCATTTGGCTAATGGGGTGGATGGTTTGAATTCTTTAACTGTTGTAATGGTACAAACAAACTAGAAGAGTTGATTCGAAACCATAAGTAAGATCATTGTAGTCTATGTATGTGGACAGAACTGTTCCAATGGGTTGAGGAAAACATCGAGGGCTCAAGAAATACCAATTTTTGGGTATGAAATACAATAACCCAACTTTTAAATCCATCGTTCAATGCTCAATTCTTATTATAGAGAATACAAATCGATTGAAGTGCACCATTGGCCAATAGTTTCAATGGATATGAGAGAATCAACTAAAACCATTCATTGACACAAGACAACCAATGGATTAATTAGAGAGAGAATTGAATTCCTTTTACTGTGCATGACTTATCATATTTCAACAAAAGAAATAGAGAATGGAGTTTGTCTCTAAAGTATGCACTCATACAAAATGAAATCCACAACAATAGACACAACAATCAATCACAATGACATGGAGATTTTACCCTAGAAACCCAAACGAGAAAACCAACTATGAATGGTTGCTCAATCTTCATTTCAACAATATTTGGCTACAATGTTTTTCATGCTCTTTATGCATCCTCACCTCCTTGGAAAAAATACCCTTTGAGAATGAAAATCTAAGAGGATATAGGGAGAGTTCGAGTAATGGGAAGGCCAATAGGGTGACCTTTTATTTCCCATTCCTTAGCCTATTCTCTCCTCTCTCTTTTTTTAATCAATCCATTTTTTGTCATTTTTTCTCATGCCACTTTTAAATTTTCATTGTTTTCCATAGTTTGTCTAACCTTCATAAAATTTTGAATTGGCTTGTAGGTACTTAGTCTTACAACCATTCATTGGTTTAGATCCATTTTGGATCAACAACAATGTTACTTGTTACACGTCAAAATTGCTCAGTTGGATAAGTGTCGCATGTCCCTCTCAATCGTCGTAAGTGTCGCATCTGCCCTACAACTTTCGCAAGTGTCGCAAGTTGGTCACTAGTGTCGAAAATGATGTTCAGACATACTGCCATGTCGAAGACACTAAGGAGGCACTTATAACATCTAACATGACTAATTTGAAGGAGGATAACTAGTTTACTGGAGTCAAATAACTCTTGACACCTGAAAGGAACCCTGAAACAAAGGTTTTGAGGGGGAGCGCTCCCCTACTGCAGCTCCAGAAGCACTGGCGCTCCCCTACAAGGCTTCAGGGAGCGTTATAACGCTCCCCAGCCCATTTTGAAGGAGCGTTGCCCATCCTGAGAGCGTTGGCGCTTCCCCAAGGCTTACCAGGGAGCACTAAAACGCTCTGATGCCCCTTCTAAGGGAGCACTGCCTAATCTGAGGTAGTAGTTGGCCCGTTGAGGAGAATAAGGGGAGGATATTTCGAGATTAGAAGGAAGTTGTGCTCAAATTCTCAGTTTCATCAAGATATCCCTAATCTAAGGAGAAGGTTCCCAACTTGTTCTAAAGATAACTCAAGAGGTTAAGCTCCTCTTAACCTATATAAACAGGCTCTATGATGGTGGAAAGGGGGGAGAACTGAAGTCATGAAACTTATGATCTTGGAGGAAACTTACAGCCAGCCAAAGGAAAGTGATCAGTGAAGTTGTTGTTATCTAGGTTGTGGAGCTTCCAGGCAAGGGTTAGACAAAGAGGACTTGACGAAGCTGTCGCATTCGCATCTACGATTGTAAGTATTGTTGTCATTATTCTCATCAATATGACACGCTTGGCCTGTTTCTTTCTAGTTTGTGTCTGATGTCACATGAATTTATCATTTATTGATAGATCTGTTTTCAAGCTAATATCAATAGAGTAGGAAGTGGCTGTATCTTGTTTTGTCCACAGGATCCAGCGAGAAGCAAAGGATCGAAGCGCAACCAGGAGCGTGCAGGGACAAACGTCGATAAGAGGTACCTCTGTCATCCTTCCTTCTCATGTGTTAGTTTAGATGGATTTGAAAGGAAGTCAGTGTCCATGTTAAGCATTTTCTGTCTAGGGTTAAGGTCAAGCTCTAGAGGTGATCTACCTGTCTGCAGGGAGATTTTCCTACAACAGAAACTGGCGACTCCACTGGGGAGATAGCCTCAAATCGAAACCTCTTGTTTGGATTTTTCTCCTCATTGACCTTGTTCTATACCTTGATTGTTTTAGACCTGGTTCACTCCTCTTTGATTAGTTTCATGAGCTGATTGGCTCCTTGCCTCATCACACTCAACATACTTGTCAAGTTTGAATCCTAATTTTTGGAATTTTTTGACATTTCTGGGGCTTTTAGACCCTGGCGCCCCTGTCCTAGTGTTAACAGAGCGCCATCACTCCCCCATACCCTTTCACAGAGCTCTACAATGCTTCTTGCCTTTGGCAACAGAGTGCCAACCTCTTTTTGGCCAAAAAACCCTCCAGAACTACTTTTTTCAGGGTTTGCCTCTGTGTCTCTTTTGCTGAGTGATCTAGTGAGTCAATTTCTCTTCCCTTTCAGCCTTGACATCTTCCTTTTTGAAGAATAAACACCTTGTTAATTGGATCTTGTAGACTTATTCACCATTTTCCATTGATTTTTTCCTGTTGAGTGAAGTTTGAAACCCATGCATTGTTCTTCTCTCCTCGTCAACTGAGTAAAAACCCTGGTGAAGGTCATCAAAGGCCTACATACTTCTTTGTCTTGATTTCAGTCAAGGTCAGTGTTCTTCAAATTTTGCTTTTGGGTGTTAAGCTTTCTTTTCCTTTCTTTGATTGTTTCTTTTCTTTCGCTTTTTCGTTTTGATTGCTACGAAAGGGTGTATTGTTTGTGTGACTTTTGCTTGTGCTAGTTTGGTTTTCATTCATACAAGAAAGATAATTAGCGAAACGAGCATTATGTTGTATTGATCATTATCCATACGCAAACAATAAAATATATCTTCATGATTGATTGAACATATTAGAAGGCATTTAAAAGTTTTGCATTACATCAGGATTTGATTGAGAAAAGAATCGTTTGAGGGCATTCTGTATTTGTGCTTGTTAGTGAAAAGGACTCTCTCTCTCCCTTAGCTAGATGTTCATCGAAAGGAAATGACTGCTTATCATATTTTGATGCATTCTTTGGGTCTGAGTCATAATTCCATTTGTTTCACTTCCGTGCACCCCTTTGCGTAAAGAACAGCCATAAAAATCAACGCTAATTAAAAGTTATCTAGAAATTTTTCTTTTCTAGGATCCTCCACCAATAGTAGACTAGGCTTAGTACTTTGGGTTAGGGCTATGAGCATAACTCTCCAAAGTTTCTAAAACAAACAGTAGCATCCTAAGTTAGGGAGAGTAAATCCAGTTATCGTATAAGTCTGCCTGGGATCCCCCTCTCACACAGGGGTTACGCACGAGGTCGCATTCGGGTAAGCTACGGGGACTAACCCTCCGTGGTTTAACTGATTGTGGTGGTCGAATCTTATTATGGGGATCACTTTGAGGTAAATCCACAATTACTGCGTGGAAGCCTTTTAGTTGATTTCGGGCTTGATACCCTGCCCGTATGCTCGGATCGGACTATCGATTGTTCCTGCACAAGGGCTGACTGCGAATTGGTAACCTTAGTGGCCATAATATTTAGGATCTTACACAAGGTGACGGTCACGGGAAGTCTCACTGTACCTGGAGCAGATATTGGTCAAACTCACTCGGGCTCCTTGGAGGGTAAATCCAAAATTACTGCATGGAAGCTTGCACCAAGGCGTAATTCTATTAAGCAGGTCACCATTGTAACTGTTCCACCCTATCCCCACCCCTTCTGGACTTGACCACGTGACGTTGGATTTCATCACCAACTAGTACGGTCATCAAAAGAAGGTCATGTTTGCTTGGTTGTGATTCTTATATTTTTTCTAGCGTGTATTGTTTCTTTTCGTTAGTTGGCCATAGATTTCTTCCGCCGACTCTTCTCTGCCAACATCGACCCTCCACACCGCTCGTGGAGGATACAGGGACTTCCTCCAGAGAATATGGAAGGAAACACCCCTTTACCCCCTTATTCTATGGAGGAATCTCCTCAACAGAGCAAGGTTCATAATGCTGCAACTTCCCAGGAAGAAGTTCCCATCCCTTTGGAGAATTTTTGAATTGTCTCAGAATCTCCGGAAGCTTATCGCATTCCGGAGGGATACGAACGACAAATCCTCCACCTGAATTCCGCTAGAGAATTTGTGGTCATCAATCCTTCTGACGTTCCGGCCGGGTCTTCTCAAAACCCTTTAGCCAGTGACCCTTTTTGGACTGCAGACGTTGTTCGGAGTCCACCACGCTTGGTGCGAGATCTTTATGGAACAGGAGAAGGTGTCGACGCATCTTTTTCCTATACTGTACCCCCAAATCATTTCACCGGTACCACCACTTTTACAACCACACCAACCGTTGGTCCAAAAATGCCGTCCATTGGCCCAAGGCCTACAATTCCCCTCCAGACAGCCCACTCGACAATGGCCCCGCACATTCCAACTATCTCTGTCGGTAATACGGTAGTTAATCAAGCCCTGATTGGCACACCTGTAACACCAAGACCTACACTCCCTTTTGGATTTAGGGCATTGAATGCTTCTGCTGCCACCACTTCCCAAACCACTACCCAAATTGTATCGGGAAGTTCCATACCTATCCAACAACCCGGAGGGACTGGTCTTGGTGGTCCTAACCCGATCGGTGGCACCGGTCCGTCATTGACATATGGCTTTCAGATCCCGGGAACTCTACCTCAAACTGGGGGGCATCCTCCCTCCGAAGGACAAATTCCATTCGGAGGGAACCCTAATGTTGGGGGGCATCCTCCCATCGGAGGACAAATTCCATTCGGGGGGCACCCTCATGTAGGGGGGCAACCTCAATCCGGAGTACACCATCCACCACAAGGACAAAATGCGTCCGCCGCACCCAACCCGTGGAGTGTCCCTTTTCAAGGAAATCCGCATGTCTCCACGGGACAAAATGTTCAAACTCCGCAACAACCCCCTTATGGACAAATTCCAAACCCACCCTATAATCCACAAAACCCATCCAGTTATCCTCCGCTCCCAAATACTTCTCAAAACATCTCAAATCCTATGTACCTTGGTCAAAACAAACCTCACATGAGAGGGCCCATGAGTTATAATTATCCACATAACCCAGTATTGGGCCCCACTGGTGTCCCTTTGCCACACCAGCATTACCCACAGGTTAACCGACGACTACCTTTTCTAGCCACCCTGGACCTTCCAGACTTGTCTCGGTTAACGAATGATCCCATTTATCATTCTCTGGTTTGGCCAGCCATTCCAGCTAAACTTCCTTCTGATATCCCAAAATTCGACGGGAAGCCTGGAAAAGACCCAAACAATCACGTGATGACCTTCCATTTGTGGTGTTCATCCAACTCCCTCATGGACGATTCGATTCGTTTGCGCCTTTTCCAACGAACGCTCACGGGTTCCGTAGAGAAATGGTATATTGAATTACCACGCGCATCCTTTCACGACTTCAACTCCCTTTCCATGTCCTTCCTCACACACTTTCAACTACCCATTCGATACAAGATGAGTACTGAACTATTAACCTCTCTTCGTCAGACAACTTCCATACATATCTCCGATCATATCCATGAATGGAGACGACGACGAAGGCTAATCAAAGCGGTCATTCCTGACCAATTGTTAGCGGAATGGTTCACGAAATCACTATTACCCCAAATTGCTCGTGATGTCGCCATGGGTGGCGTAGTCACTGAGGAAGAATCCATTGCCCGGGCTCAGTACTTGGACTTAGTCTATTCACAATCCGGTACTCTATACGAGTTGATACCAAACACTACCCGTTCCACTAACAATCCATCCAAACCATCGACTGCTTCGCATGTGGATGGAGTTATTGGCTCCGTCAAGACTCAATCTACTACTCAGTCTACTGGAACAATCCAGTGGCCCGCTTCCACCATCGCTCCCAGTTTGACTGCACCCTCTTCTACCCCACCTCAAACCCAGGTCTCTGATGTGAATGCGGTCCAATCAACCCCTTCACAACAACTCGGGGGCAAGAAGAAAGCAAGAAACAAACCAAAGAAGAACAACAACAACGAGCAACCCAATACCAAACCACAAACCCCCGTTGCCTGAAAACAACCACAACGAAAACCGAAATTCCCATGTCTCATTTGTGGCGACGATCACTACACTCGAGATTGCCCACATTGTGATGAAGTGGCCAAACTTTTCAAGGGAAATTCACAACCCGCTGTGCTCACTCAGCCTTTTCCACAACAACAATCTTTGGTTACACAAACCCCCACGCCGGGGGGAAATTCCAACCAACCCCACGATGAGGCCTCGACAAGTGCCCACATTTACATGTTTAACAGAGTTAATCTAACAACTCGCTCTGCGACATATGACACACCAGTTAAACCTGACAAGCCAAAGATCGCTAACGGTTCTGCGTCAGACCCGTTACCATCCTCCACCAATCCTCCATCTGTTAGCCCTCCATCCGGGCCACTTCAGATTGAGAAACCTTCTTTTGACTCCATCTTACGCCCTCCTAAGAGAACCATCCAGAAATCCACTTTCAATCCTAATTCACGGACTGCCCAGAATTACAATATCATAGAAGATTTAGCCCAAGCCCCGTGTGCCATGTCCACATTGGAAATTCTACAACACTTTCCTAACCAACGTAGGACGCTCTTAGCTGCTATTGGTGATTTCGATCATGAGTCATCAAACTACCTCACGTTTAATCTGGATGATCATCAACCGCGACTCTCCCACCAACTAGCTTTCCAAATCGATGTGATTGTTCACAATCAACAAATCCACCAAACTATCCTGGATGAGGGAGCCTCCACCTGTGTCATGTCTATAGCCTGTTAGAAAGGCCTAAAATCACCTGCCCTTAACAAATCCGCTACCATGTTATGTGCCTTTGATGGACGAGGTTTTCACCCCCACAGATTATTACAATCCTTAGTCGTTCAGTTGGGCGGCAAAACTGTCACTGTTGACGTCGAGGTGGTCGATGCCCCCCTCGATTACAACCTACTACTTGGAAGAAGTTGGTTCTACGCGATGACCATCGTCACTTTGTCGGTGTTTCGATGTGTACAATTCCCCCATCAAGGCAAAATTGTTACCATTGATCAACTTGATTTCTGCACACCCGACGCTCGCATCCCTTCTACCAACAACATTCCTTTTCTGGGAGACCACCCGGTTACGTATGAAAGCGTTGGTGTTGGCTTATTGAAATATTCTAGCCTCATGGGTACCTTCCCTACACCACTTCCACCTACTACACATCATATTTCCGTCGTCAATATGATCTTGACTTTGCCTTATCAATCCTTGGAATCATCTGACCCATGGATTGTGCCTAGTCCTTTGGAATTCGATGTGCTCGGTGACACAATGCCATTGAGCCCAGCCGAGGCCACATACGTAGCTATTCAATATGCCTCTCCCTCTTCAAACACTTCACATTCATTGGCACCCGATACTTATTCGGTGCCCTCTTGGTTAGATTCCCTATCATCTGTCGTCGATTACATTTCCCATATTTTTCCTTCAAACGAATCTATCATGGAAATGCTTAGCATTGACGATCTTCCCTGGGATGACAACCACCATCGATCCTCTTTTCTTCCACCTTTAGAAGAAATCCAAGACATACGATCTGTCTTCCCCCCCGATGTTACCGAAGCTCCGCAATCTCCTATCCTCATGACAGATACTCTCTCTAAGGGGAACATGGGTAACATCTCTACCACATCCACGATTGACATTTCAATCAAAGAAGGTGGCGTGGAAAACATCAACCTTGGTGCTAATTTCACACCTGACGAAGTGGTCTCTTACACCGCTTTATTCAAGGAATTATGCGGTGTCTTCGCATGGAGTTACGAGGAAATGCCAGGGATCGATCCTTCGATCATCGTACACGAAATCAAAACCTACCCTGACGCGAAACCGATTCGGCAAAAGCTTCGCCCGGTTCATCCCAAGAAATTCGCAGCTATAAAGGCAGAAGTTGAAAAACTTCTGAAATCTGGCTTTATATATCCCATCCCTTTAACCAAATGGGTCTCCAACCTCGTTCCAATTGCTAAGAAACAAGGGACCATCCGTGTTTGTGTTGACTATCGAGACCTCAACAAAGCTTCTCCTAAGGACAACTACCCTACGCCCTTCATCGACCAAATCATCGATAACTGCGCGGGGAGTGTAATCTTTTCTTTCATGGATGGATTTTCTGGATATAACCAGATTGAAATCTTTCCCACAAATCAACACAAGATAGCCTTCATCTTCCCTTGGGGAACTTTCGCCTACCGAAAGCTACCTTTTGGCCTTAAAAATGCTGGAGCCACTTTCCAGCGAGCCATGTCGTACGCTTTTCATGACATCAAACATATCGCAGAACCATACCTTGATAATCTACCCGCACATTCGTTAAATCGATCTAACCACATTGATCACTTACGCGCAATTTTTCTGCGATGTAGGTTCTACCGTATTCGTCTAAACCCACACAAATGCATTTTCGATGTCGAATCCGATCGACTCCTCGGTTTCATTGTGTCCAAAGATGGGATCAGGGTGGACCCCTTAAATATCAAGGCCATATTAGCCTTACCTCCACCCACCAATTTAACCCAACTCCAAAGTTTGCAAGGCAAAGCAAACTTTCTTCACCGTTTCATCTGCAATTATGCCGAGATCACTAAAGGATTTATGCGGTTACTGCAAAAGAATGTCCCTTTCATCTTGGATGACACAGATCAATGGTCATTCGACGCTCTCAAGCACGCTTTGACCCATGCACCTTTGTTACATCCACCTGAATATACAAAGGATTATATCCTTTACTTGGTCGCTTCTGCTTCCACCATCGCAATGGTGTTAGTCCAAGAAGACTCCAATGAAGAAGAACATGTGATTTACTATCTGAGCAAGAGTTTATCTGGACCCGAAATCAGATATTCGCATGTTGAGAAACTGGCTCTGGCAGCCGTCATCGCTGTCCAAAGGTTCCGTCACTACATCTTATTACGCACCACCACGGTAATTGCAGACTCCAACCCCATGTACCACGTCCTGACACGTCAAGTACTTGGGGGAAAATATTCGAAATGGATTGTTATTCTTCAAGAATTCGATCTTGAGTTTACGAAGGTGAAAGCCAAAAAATCCCTGGTGTTTGTCGAGCTCATCTGTGATTTTGCTCGTGCCGATGAAAACATCGAACCTAGAGATTCTCTCCCCGATGAATCTCTCTTCCTCATCAGCACCTATGATCCTTGGTACAGAGACATTCTCCTCTACCTTCAAACACAACATTTTCAGCCCAACATCTCTCGCGAAGAGCGTCGATGCATTCGTCACCACTCTCGTCATTATATCATCCTCGGTGACACTTTGTATTGTCGTGGCATTGACACCATCCTTCGGCAATGTATGACTCATGAGGAGGTTGAACTCATTTTGAACGATTGTCACCTTGGCGCTGTGGCAGTCACCTTTCTGGTATGGCCACAACCCAAAAAATCCTACGTGCCGGCTACTTTTGGCCCTCGATTTTCAAAGATTGTATCGAGGCTGTCAAGAAATGCCCACCCTGCCAAATCTTTAACAAGAAGGCATGCACCCACCCTATGACGCTGCACCCTATTATCGCCATCGGCCCCTTTTCCAAATGGGGCATTGATTTCATGCAGTGTAAGCCTACCTCAGCCGGGGGGCACGGTTACATCATCATCGTCGTTGACTACTTCACCAAATGGGCTGAGGCTATGCCTACCTTCTTGAACAATGGTCGTACGGTATCTCTATTCCTCTTCAACCACATCATAACTCGTTTCGGTGTACCACGTGCCATTGTCACTGACCATGGTGCACACTTCAAAAACCAGATGATGAGCGAGTTACATGTCAAATTGGGTTTTCATCATGAAAACTCATCCCCTTACTACCCTCAAGTGAATGGACAAGTTGAGGCCATCAACAAAGTCCTAAAAACCATGATCCAACGCATGGTAGGGAAAAACAAAACATCGTGGCATTTACAACTGTTCTTCGCTCTCTGGGCCTATCGCACCTCTGTGAAAACTTCAACTGGATTCACTCCTTTCCAGTTGGTCTATGGCATTGAAGCCGTCCTACCAATCGAGTGCGAGATTTCGTCACTCAAACTAAAAGTAGAACTTCTGCCTCATACTTCCGCTGAAGAAGAACGTTTTTTGTATCTATCCAAACTGGACGAAACACGTCGCGAGGCTTCTCTCTCCAATGAAGCACATCAAAAATGAATCAAAAGTCAATATGACAAATCCGTCCACCCTCGGACTTTCACGAAAGGAGACTTAGTCTTTGTTTACGACGAAGCTCACGATAAATTGGGGACAGGAAAGTTAGAACCCATGTGGCATGGTCCCTACATAGTGAAGCGTGTCCTACATAAAGGTGCCTACGAATTAGTTGATCATGACGGAATATCCCTAGGAGAGCCCCGAAATGGGCTTTACCTTAAGAAGTACTATGCCTAGATCACCTAGCATTTGTACTTTGTACATTATTGTATTTTAGTTTTGGTGTGTCTATTTCTTTCGCGTGCTCGAGTCTTTACCGTTGCCACTCATGATTGTGCTTGTGTTTTCATGCGCAGATGATGTCTTCCTTTCCTATTTTTTTTGGGTTCGCAGATGGCGCTAGCCGACATACCCGTAACATTGCTTCGGCAGCTTGGGTTATTTACCAATTTGACCAGGTGGTGAGTTCGAGAGGCATTTGTTTAGGACCAGCAACCAACAATATGGAAGAATATCACGCTGTCATCGGATTGTTGACCCAAGCCTCCTCTCTAGTTATCTCTCGCGTCATTATTTACTTAGATTCTCAATTGGTGGTTTGTCAACTTAACCGTATCTACGCTATTTGTAGTCCTGTCCTGTTACGCCTACACTTTCAAGTCCGTCGTCTTGAACGAATGTTCGATTACATCGAATATAGACACATTCCAAGAGAACTTAATAGTGTTTCAGATTCATTAGCTAACTATATTATGGATCGGTATCTTGCCCACATATAAGATTTAAGAAAAACAAAACTGTACATTGCATGTAAATTAAAACA
>ML812162.1:126170-137203 GCA_009831015.1 Picea engelmannii
GGGTTTTGAAATATGCCATGATATTTGTTGGATGTTTATGTGCAGCTTCTGTCAGGTTCTCCGATTCTATACCCTTTCTTGAGCATCTACAAAGTATTTTAGTTATCAGTTGGCATCTTCTAACTTCATACTTTGGGGGGCATTCTGTTACACGTCAAAATTGATCAGCTGGATAAGTGTCGGATGTCCCTCTCAATTGTCGTAAGTGTTGCATCTGCGCTACAACTTTCGCAAGTGTCGCAAGTTGGTCACTAGTGTCGCAAATGATGTTCAGACATACTGCCATTCGATGACACTAAGGAGGCACTTATAACATCTCACATGACTAATTTGAAGGAGGAGAACTGGTTTACTGGAGTCAAATAACTCTTGACACCTGAAAGGAACCTTGAAACAAAGGTTTTGAGGGGGAGCGCTCCCCTACTGCAGCTCCAGAAGCGTTGACGCTCCCCTACAAGGATTCAGGGAGCGTTATAACGCTCCCCATCCCCTTTTGAAGGAGCGTTGCCCATCCTGAGAGAGCTGGCGCTTCCCCAAGGCTTACCAAGGAGCGCTACAGTGCTTTGATGCCACTTCTAAGGGAGCGTTGCCTAATCTGAGGCAGTAGTTGGCCCGTTGAGGAGAATAAGGGGAGGATCTTTTGAGATTAGAAGGCAGTTGTGCTCAAATTCTCGGTTTCATCAAGAGATCCTTGATCTAAGGAGAAGTTTCCCAACTTTTTCTAAAGATAACTCAATAGGTTAAGCTCCTCTTAACCTATATAAACAGGCTCTATGATGGTGGAAAGGGGGGAGAACTGAAGTCATGAAACTTATGATCTTGGAGGAAACTTACAGCCAGCCAAAGGAAAGTGATCAGTGAAGCTGCTGTTATCCAGGTTGTGGAGCTTTCAGGCAAGGGTTAGACGAAGAGGACTTGACGAAGCTGTCGCATTCGCATCTACGATTGTAACTACTGCTATCGTTATTCTCATCAATATGACACGCTTGGCCTGTTTCTTTCTAGTTTGTGTCTGATGTCACACGAACTTATCATTTATTGATAGATCTGTTTTCAAGATAATATCAATAGAGTAGGAAGCGGTTGTATCTTGTTTTTTCCACGGGATCCAGCGAGAAGCAAAGGATCGAAGCGCAACCAGGAGCATGCAGGGACAAACGTCGATAAGAGGTACCTCTGTCATCCTTCCTTCTCATGTGTTAGTTTAGATGGATTTGAAAGGAAGTCAGTGTCCATGTTAAGCATTTTCTGTCTAGGGTTAAGGTCAAGCTCTAGAGGTGATCTACCTGTCCGTAGGGAGATTTTCCTACAACATTACTGTATAACTTAAAAGTGATGTATGGTATGTTAGACATGTGTTTCTCAACACTAACGAGGAAACTAACCATTAAGCCACCTATATTTTAATGAATATTATCACACAATCAACAATGAAAATAGATTATGTGCATGCTTGATGACAATGTAAATTTCTATTGCTCGCTAATTGTAGGTTACTCAAACATAAGGTAGTTCCAAGTGATAATGTCCTCCTTGAAAACTGCAAAGAAGAAAATCAAATGTTGAAAAGTTTGAGTGTTTTGTACATATCATACCATGCTTGTCCAAATGATTGTATTCTACGAGGTGAATACACAAACAAAGAGATATGTCTAGAATGTGGGCATGATAGGTACCATAAACTAAAAAAAAAATGGTAAGGCACATGGTCCTCCTCATGAGATATTGAGGCACGTGCTTGTAATGGCAAGGATTCAAAGGATGTTTTATTAAAAGGAATTAGTTGTGTTATAGGGGTGGTATTCCTTAACATAAAGTGAACTAGGAGTTATGTAGATAATAGTGGATTCAATATCCATGGATCATACATAGGATACATAGCCCAATAAATTCAAAGATGAGATATGAAGCCCTTGATTGAGTATATCCATGGCTAGAGTTAATTGTATTCCCTCCAAAACACCAACTATTCTATTTGGCCAATGGTAGCGATAAATAACAATATCCCCCCATGGTTGTCCATGAAGAATGAACATCTTATGTTATCTCTTATAGTCCCTGGTAGAAGACAAATGAAGAGAATGGATTTTTACTTCCAACCATTGGCTGATGAATTGAATCAATTATGGGAATGAATACAAGTATATGTTGTATCAAGACCCATAGCGATGGAAAGGTCTTTTATGTTGTATGGAATATGTGCACACATCATGCATGATTATTTAGGACTAGGAGTTCACTCTAGTAATCATGTTGATTGATTTTTTTATATCCCTAATACTATTTGACATACTTAAATTGGTGCAATTGTCTTCTTTGGAACTAACCTATTTTGTGTACAATAACATTATTGACTTGTAATAAAAGGGTATCATGGGCATACATGTTGTGTGTCTTATATAAAGTCTAGGTGGTCCAAATGTTAGAATATAATGGATGTGCTCATTTTACCATTGACAATATCTCTATTGTCACCCAACCATAGGCCGAAGCCACCCTCCGAGCACCTTAACCTTGACAGAGAATCACTATGGAAGCAAACCCTAGGCTAGATAGCCAAACAAAGGGTAGTGCACATTTCCCCAAGGATAGTGCACCAACAAGAGCTGATCATATAGTTCAAACCCTAACCAAGAGATAATCCAAGCATAACTGCTAGCTGCAGCAGCTGCAACGACAAATCTACTCCAAACCTACGTAGAAACTGGTCAACTGTAGTGCGCACAAGTGATGCTTTGCAATTCTAAGACTGTCTGCCAGAATGAGAAATGGCCTCTTGTATTTATACTAATTGTGGCTAACTGCCTGGGCCAACTTCTCATTCTGGGTATCTGTCTGTTCAGTAGATATTATTATTTCTAGCCGACTTCTTCTCTTGGAGGCTAATAACCTAATATAAATTATCTTCTTGAGCTGACACGTCTTCTAGGGTTATTAGCCAACTCATTAGGGTTTCCTCTTACTTCCTGGAGTATTATATCCTCGTCAGGTTTACACATGGAGGTAAATACCTCCCACAGCTACCATAATATCAACACTCCCTCCTAGCTAGGGAGGTATTACAGGTAATGGTCTTGAGCACAAAAACATACCATTCACCTGGTAGCATCAACATAGTTGTATAGACTAGATCATGAGCACCATCATCATCATAATCAGTGTCATCAGCTGCATCATCTCTTGAAACCATACTCTATCTGATTAATCCGACATGATGCTCACTCCACAGAGTGATACAAGAGCTATTTTTCTAATCTAGAAGAGTAAATTCTCTAAACCATTTTTTGCCTGGGAAATCTTTGTCCTTTGATTATCCATCTAACTAATAATCATTTCCAATACCGTTGATAGTCTTCAAGGAAATCGAAACAAATAGAACACAACTGTGTCTATCCATAGTAGTACATAACTACAATCCAGTGGTACACTACCACACCAAGTAACACACAAGTACTTGATCAACAATGTATAGTCACTAATACTGGAACACATCCACCACAATAGTATACATCTACTATCATACAATCTTCATAAAAATCATCTGATATCAACCTACACAGAAACAATGTTATGATAAAAATTGAATCATCTGGGCCAATCTTTCACTCACATCTGTGAGATCTGATAGAATATTTTCCCTCAGAGTAGAACAATGATATATATGGACTATTATTCTCAAGCAAGGAAGAATAAATTGTCCTGTATTCTGAACCTAGACAATTTCCCACCCTAGGCCATTCTTCCTACACTAATCAAAGTGCACCCTGGAGACAATGTATAAACCCTAAGGAATGCTTGTCCCTGATTGCTGAGCCTAGACCATTCACCACCCTGGGCTATTCCTCCTACACTAATCAAATTTCACCCTGGAGAGAATGTATAAACCCTAAGGAATAATTGTCTGGACCATTTCCTCTATTAACCACAAGAGGAAAATATTGTCCTGCATCAACCTCCAAAAACGGACCATTCCTCATGTTAACCACAATGAGAAATTGTTGTCTGGCGGGGCGGGGCTAGTCTTATTTAGTAACCCTCAAGAATAGAGACTTCCCTAGACCACTCCCCATGTTAACCACAATGGGAAGTCGTTGTCTATGATACATCAGCAATCTGGACCATTTCCCATGTTAACCACAATGGGAAATCGTTGTCCATCAGAAATCTCAATCCACTTTTCGAACAGGAAAGAATCTGTCCACGCTGGACTATTTTTAAATGAATGTCTTCAATCATATTTTAGTGCTCCCTTCCAACCTGGGAGTCATCACTTCCTTTTTCAATAAGGAATTCCTCTCCACGAGCTCCAACTTGAGTACACAAACTCTTTCATCTTTTACCAAAATGTCTGCTTATCTGCTCATCTATAGAGATATGTATTGGAGAACCACTTTCTTCTTTCTGGACTTCATTACGGATAATGTAATGCTTGATTTCAAATGTACTTTGGTCTGGAACACTGGTTTTCTCTGAAGGCTTCATGTTGTTTCTCTGATTAATAGAGTATATCATTGTTGGAAAACTGGAACATATCCATGTGGCACTTCTTCTGTCATAATGAGATCTGATCTACTGAGTAATCATCTTGATACAATATCTTTGTTATAGAAAATCTTCACCATGCTTCTTCTATGCACTGGAGGTTCTCCACCAAGTTGTCTTCTTCTATCTGTATGCAAGGGTCTCTTTCTGGTATGCCTCAAAGTCTTAAGGTTGCTCTTCATACGCTCTTTATTCAATTTCTCTGGAGAACATTCTTTGCATTCATCTGATGTAGAAATCCAACTCATGGATGTTGTGGATGATATAATGACTCATGTAGAGATATGTATGGTGTATTGGAACATGTAATCATCATAGTCTTCTCCCTCCATCTAGGAGAACCTCTAGTTCTAGATCTCACAATGATTTCATTCATAAATCTTTCATACACCGTTCTTCATCACGACTTTCAGTTCCTTTGCTTGATTTCTTTTATTGAGTTCATATCAGGCTGGTAATCTTTTTATTCTTCATATAATGACTGGTAGTTTTGGATTCTCTTTCTTTCTTAGAATCTTCATGTTCTTCCTGATGTTTTTCATTAGCTCTTGGATCCATGGAGTTTCTTATAGATTCCATGCCATAAAGATTCCATTTCTTTCTTTCATCATAGGATCACGGATGTGGATGGACAACCAGGGATATTTTTAAGGCTTCTCTTCGAAGAAGAATTCTTCTGCAGTTGAACTGAACATGTACTGTCTTTCATGGTTGCTACCATACTTCATTATTTTTAATGGGTCATAGGATTAGCTCCCTCCTAATCCTTGATTCAAGTATGAGTGCATATAATCGTCTCCCTCTGTCTAACAGAGTTCATGCTTCCGTCTGCATCCTTATTGTGTTCTGCAATATATAATTGGCTCTCTCTGTCTAACAGATTCCACACCTCCATCTTGTTGTCTTCTACAAAAACGTTATAAGTCTTTCTCTGACTTATTTATGTCTTTGCTTATTCTGAGTCTCTTCATGATTGATTCGGCGTATTTCATCCTTTCATGTATATTATCTAATGATATCAATCTTTATCTTGTTTTTCTTCCATAGGTATAGTTCTTCTTGGAATACATTACATTTCAAGGGATAGATATACAATATATGTACAGAGACGATACAAACGAGATATGTACAAGAAATAAGAAGAGTAGTGTTACCTTTAGAAGAATAAGTCTCTTTCATCCTGCTTAATCTTCTTTGTAGGTTCCTTTTCTTCGGCAACTGATGCTTCATGTTTCTCCTTCCTTTTCCTTAGCTCAGGACAATGACTCTTGTAGTGACCATACTTTCAACAGTTGAAGCATTGTATTTATGAAAAGTCTTTTTCTTGATTTGGCTTCCTCCTTGAGACATACTTCCTTCTGTTCTTGAAGTTCTTGAATCTTGCTGTGAAGGCTTGATCATCATATTTCTTTTGGGGTTTCTCTTTTGCACTGATATTGGATTCTTCTTGAGCACAACAAGTCCAAAGTTCTTCAAATGTAGGATACTCCTTCCTTGTGTTCATGCTTGCGACAAATGCATCCCATGTCTTTGGAAGACCATTGAGTACTATGTTTTCCAATTCCTTCTCCGAAATGATCTCTTCAATAGCTTGTAGTTGATCTCTTAATTGAGATATCCTCACAAAATATGATGTTATGTTGTCCTCATAATTCATATTCATGTCACGGAGATCATTCTTCATACTCATAACTTGTCCAATTTTTCTGACTGAGAAGAGATTTGGTAGGGCATCGTACATCTTATTTGATGAGTCAAGATGGGGGATGTAGGGTATCACGTGGTATTTTATATATTCCACTACGATACTCATAGCATTGATGTCATCATCTTTGAACTTCTCCATAGCTGTAATGTTCTGCGGTTCCTTCTCTTTTCCTTCTTCAAACTTTGGTTTCACGATCTTTCCTTTCACGATATCCAACACTTTATTCTTAGAAAGGATGAGGTCAATCCTTGTCTTCCATGCTCTGAAGTTAGAAGCTCCATCTAACTTGTTCTCTGACTTCATAGAATAAGTCATGGCAGATTTGACTTGGTCAAACCCTAGATTTGACCACAAACTCAAACTTGATGTCTTGGCTTGCTAAGAGTACCAGGAGATGTGTTAAGCTAGGGCACACTGATATTCCCAAATATTACGTCAATCGCTTCACTTAAGGTGTTTCAATAAGAGGATTATGGTTTCTGCAACTGCACCTGCTAGTAACCCTAGTTGCAGTGCTTTGGTGACTACTCCTGCTAGAAATCCTAGCGACAGTTCTTCAACTAGCTTAACATCCTTATGGCTATGTTTCCTTCCAGCGGTTAGACTGAGTGAAGGAGGTGTGGGCCCATAACCTGTTAGAATATAATGTATGTGCTCATTTTACCATTGACAATATCTCTATTGTCACCCAACCATAGGCTGAAGCCACCCTCCAAGCACCTTAACCTTGATAGAGAATCACTCTGGAAGCAAACCCTAGGCTAGATAGCCAAACAAAGGGTAGCACACCTTTCCCTAAGGATAGCGCACCAACAAGAGTTGATCAGATAGTCCAAACCCTAACCAAGAGATAGTCCAAGCATAACTGCTAGTTGCAGCAGCTGCAATGACAAATCTCCTCCAAACCTGCGCAGAAACTGGGCAACTATAGTGTGCACAAGTGCTACTCTACAATTCTGAGATTGCCTTCCAAAATGAGAACTGGCCTCTTGTATTTATACTAATTCTATCTAACTGCCTCGGCCGACTTCTCATTTTGGGTATCTATTTGTTCATTATATATTATTATTTCTGGCCGACTTCTTCTCTTGGAGGCTAATAACCTAATATAAATTATCTTCTTGAGCCGACAAGTCTTTTAGGGTTATTAGCCAACTTATTAGGGTTTCTTCTTGATTCTCGAAGTATTCTATCCTCATAAGGTTTACATGTGGAGGTAAATACCTCCTGCAACTACCATAATATTAACACCAACCGCCTACGAAAGCCAATGTATGACTACTCTGGGGTATTCCTCCCAAAAGAATACCCTTATAGAAGAGAAAAATCTACTTTCAATGGTAAACTAGAGAGAACTCAAAGACCTAAAATATTGACCTTGGTAGACTAGATTAGAGCATATGACATAGATAAGGAAAAGGAAATTGCATAATTGTTCAACTCAAATGGGGAAAACATTTTTTATGATCTTGAATTTTTAAACACCTATGTAACTATGAAAATTTCCATTGGGATGAAAAGAAAATCTATATTATATGATCTTTCATATTGAGAGCATATTAAGATTTCTCACTTACTATATCCCTTACATATATTAAAAAATATTCCATCTTCTTTATGGAGACATATATCATCGAAAAAAAGTGACAAATTGGGTCTTAGGAGAGATATTATTTCTTTGAATACCAAAAACAAACATTGGCAAAGAAAATAAAGTAGAGGAGAAGTCGATCCCTCTTGGTATTTTAAAGAAGGTGATGTCTGATGTATTTTGAAGAAAGATGATATTTCTCTGGTGAATGATGTTATATTGGGTGTAAAGACACCTTCTCTATACAAGTTGAATTTATGACACTGCTTCACCATAGAAGAACATTTTTGGGAGTTGAAATCATATGACCATCTGAATCTTCTAAGGGTATGTATGTCGATTACATGCATCTTTTTCGGTGGTGTAGGATATAATTATATGTTATGCACTCAACACTTTATGTCAATTAATTTTGTAAGTGTTTTCTTTGTAGTATTATTATCCTTTGCTTGTGTGTGGTTGTGTGAACCGTGACTTCCCCCAAGACATGCAATGTGCCATATACAAATTATTTGTTTGTGCATTGGATTACATCAAAGAATATTCACATGGATATCATTCCATAGTGGCCTTGAGAGATAGCTGAGATTGTTTGTATGTTTGAGAAGGAATTGACCACAAGTTTCATGGACTTGTAGGTCCATCCTATAATTCACCTTGTTGATGAGGTTGAATTAGATAGAGTGGTGTCAATTCCTTGGATATTCTTCTTAGATAGGTACATGAAAATGTGGAAGGGGATATTTGAAAAAAGGGAAAACCATAGGGGTCTATGGAGGAGGGGTACAATATATGAGTCATTCTATTATTCTAATGAGTACATCAATAAAATCGATGACATGCTAGGTGGAATGGTTTGGGATGACCAATAGGATGAGGAAAAAAGGGAAGATGTAGCTACTCAAAATGAATGGAAAAAGGTGAATGATAAATATTAAGTCACTTATATTTTTCCAAATTTATATAGAGTAATTGTTTACAATGAACTTGATAATTTGATCTCATATTATTCATTTTGATTTCATGAATACATAAAAAAAATTAGAAATTGATGCTATTAATACATTTGTTATTTACAACATAGAGGCAATGCAAACATCGGTTGCATAACCAATTTTCATTTTTTCTAGAAATGAATCACCCAAATTTTATATAATAATTTTTTTTACCTGAGAAATAGCCCAAATTTTATAAAAAACTATATAAAATACTTAGAAATTTGAATAATTTTACAAAAATATCGCCAAACATTTTATAGTTTGCATATTAAGGACTAGTAAGATTCGCCAAGGTTTCTACAGTTTCATATAAATTTCCATCCTTAAAATCATTTATGGTTGCATTGTATGAAGAGAAAAAAAGGAAATGGGTTGACAACATGAAAAAATTTAGACGGTTGAATCATAGAAGCGTGCATTATCCTAATCATTTAAAAGAAAATATGCCAATGATTTATCCCCATAGTTAGGTGGCTAATCGGATAAAAGAGAAATATGGTGCATCTGATCGTTACCTTGGTGGTGAAGAGGATGCATTAAACATAGGGATCAAGTGTAGTAGATTTATAATAATCTCTCTCATTGCATTGTTCAATTTTCAATGCATGTTTGAATCATAGCATGTATTATGCTTTTATTAATGATAAATTTATTAGACATATGCCATCGTCCTTTGTTTACATTTTTCAAGTGCATTTGTTTCCATCTATGTGGGCATATGGACATAATTTTTACACTAAGTATGTCGATGATGGATGTGTCACACTTGATTGTGAAGTGAAGGTCAAGTTTGACCAATCTAATTGTGTCAGTCAAATTGATCAAAACCAAATAAAGGGGAAGTTGGGTTATGTCAAAAACACGCGAGAGATCATGCAAGTGGACTTTTCATATTTCCAATGTGTTATTTTTAGGTGCAAGTCATGGGATAACTTCAACCAGAGTAATGTAAAGGAATATTGTGATAGTGGGATAATATGTATCAAACCTAAAAATATATGGGATGAAAAGAAGGAGCATTGAGTTTTCAATTGCAACCAAGTGTTTTTTTATTTGGATGTGTTGGATAGGGATTGATGTTCATAATAAGAGATGATCCGATGTCAAAACATAATTTTGAGAACAATGATGTTTTTTTTTTTCAAAATGAAAAAAAATCTACTCATTTTAATTATAAAAGGACCACTCATATACAATAGTTATATGGAATATATTATCTAGAGTTGTCAAAACATCTTACATATCCTCTTCTGGTCAATCTAGTCTCCCAATGGATTTTGCCAAAAAAAATCTAGAGTACAACCTACTTAACCTAAACATAACAACCTAGTATGTCATTCCAAGTGTCTCTTTAAGTGGTTGTTTATCTAAAACAACTGCAACTCAGTGATACATTCTCAAAATAAAACTCTAAATCTAGCGAGAGAGATATCCTCAATGGAGTGATCTCTATGAAGTGTATCTAGTATTACATATGCAACTTCCTTTTTGAGCAAATGTGCTTTAGTGTTGAACTCTCTGTATAAATGTGCAAAGGATTCGTTGAAAGTTATGACTCTTTTATCTTATCTTGCTAATGTAGGCATTATTCACAATGATTGCCTCTGAATTGGAGCATGTGATCTAGTTTATAATAATTTGAGAGTCTCCATAGATTGTCATCTCCCTAATACCTACTTCCCATACTAAGTCCAACAATGAATCTACTTTGTCTAGAGAAACTTTCAAAGATGTTGCATCCATTTTATATTTCTTAATATTTTAGACCAAACCATTGTATTCAATCATCAAGAAAGAATTGGTGAAAAGAAAACTCGAATTACAAAAACAAAAAAGGAAAAAAAACAACCAAAATTATAGAAACCTAAATACCAACATTCCTATAAGAAAAAACAAAAATAAAATGTCAATAAAAAAATGATTAATAACCAATATTTAATTAATTAAATATAAATAAGTAATATTGTATAAACCAATAAAAAATGAAAAATAAAAAAATAAAAGTGGAACAAAACAAAAGTTGGGAATCACTATGAAAATTATCTCTCTCTATATATATATGAATTCAAAAAATTTAAAAATAACCTAGGATATAATATAAAAGAAAAAGGTTAAAATATAGAAGAAGAATAAAACTCTATTACATACCTAAATATTATATGAAATAAATAACTAAACTTATTTAAAAACTTTA
>ML812162.1:137415-163829 GCA_009831015.1 Picea engelmannii
TATATATATATATATATATATATATATATATATATGGTGATGATTAACATCCATTGAGACCAAATTGGTTTATCGGACCTTAATAAGGTAAATGATTACTTGAAATTTTTTGGAATTGATCTCATGAGAATTTGATCTTATTTTAGCAATGCTCATTTTTTTATTTACAATTGTCAAAACAAAGAGATTTTTTTGATCTTCTAGATTATGGTTGATTACATCCTTATAATACCTTAATTGTTTTCCCTCTAGCTCTTTATCACACCACATTTTCTCGTTAAATTTTGATTTAATAATATTTTTAATAGTGTCCTTATTCTACAAAATGATCTCTTATGTTATTCCCCAATGGCTTAGCCAAGATTGAGCATCTTTATTCCATCCCCTCTTGAGTCGAAGGTGGTTTTGGCTGGAGTTTGAAGCAATTTTAGGAAGCCTCTTGTCTTCCATATTGTTTAACTTGTTCTTATACAATAGGTATCTAGTCATAGCTATGCTCTCAATGGGGGAAAGGTTTTCCTTTAAGAGGAGGATAGGATAGGGCATATTTCCTTTAATTTTCAGATTATAGGTTAAAAAATTATTTTTTATCTGCTCTATCTTTCTCCAGGACTCTCTAGAGGTACTGCATTACCAAACTCCACATCCATATAGAATAACATGAGTAACAAGAGTATTAAAGAGGAGTTTTTTCTTATCCCATATCCAAATATCGGTTGATTTACAATTGTTTTCAAGCCCATAATAAGCTTTCAATCCTCCATTTATCCTTTTCTCAATGTTATAATTCCAATTGAGCTTATGGTGAATATCAATTCCAAGATATCAGTATGAAGTCACTTCCTGCAAGTTTTTGTTGTCATACACAAAAGTATCATATGTGATGTTATTGGATTTATTGATCATGAATTTTGTTTTTTCAGTATTAACAGTCATACCCATATTGGAGAAAAAATCCTTGAGGTTTATTAGTTGTTTTCCAAGATTGTGGGGACTCCTTTCCATAAGAACGATATCATCAACATAAATAAGAATATTGATGATTATACCAATGAGAGTTGGGCCAACACAACTTGCTTCTTCCAAACAATATTCTAACTTGTCAATGTATATGCCAAAAAGGGTAGGGGACAAGGGACAACTTTGCTTGACTCCAAAATTGCAGTTAATTTATTTCGACCAGCCATTAGTGTTATTAAACTTGAAAATAATGTTCTCATACAACATTATTGCAACAACCCTCAACTCGAAAGGAACTTTTATCTCTTCCAACCTATCCCAAATGTTTTCCTGGGTATTGTCTCAAAATATTTTCTAGTCAACAAAACAACAAAAAGGATATGTTCTAGTATCTTAGAACGCCTCTACAATGATCCTAAGGGTAACAATATGGTCCATAGTTGAATGATATCTCCTAAATCCGACCTGACCTTTAGCTCTTTTACCGTGACTTTCTATTCATAGGCTAATATTCTTTTCCAAAATAATTCTATATAGCTTGGCTAAAATCGGGCTAATCATAATGGTCCTATAATTAGAGAGAATATTTCTATCCTCATTTTTAAAAATAGGTACAATGAAGCTTTGTGTCTAGGGTTTAGGGAAGCCTTGCTTGACTGCTAAATTGAAGAGCTTGTGAATGTGTGGGATGAGGATAGGCCCTTCGATTTTAAAAAGTTCATCTTGGTAGCCTTCAATGTCCTTATATTTCCCATTTGCAATTCGCTTAACCTCGAACTCTATTTCATCCAAAGAAAAACTTCATCGTCTGTAGGAACAATAGGAATGGTATTATCCATGGCATTAGGGAACTTGTAAATACTTTTAAGGTAAGAATTTCAATCCCTTAAGGGAATCATATTATTTTCTTTAGTATTGCAAATTATAATTTACCTCCAGAACTTCTTAGGATCAAGCTTAGATAGGTGTAAAATCTTATCTTGCCTTTTATTTATATAGTACATTTTTTTCCTTTTCATCAGGGATTTGTATGTATTGATCTTATCATGTTTTAAGGACTCATTAGAAGCATCCCTAATGGATTTCCTAACAATTTTATATTATTTATTATACCAAGGATTAGTTGTTCTATTATTCTTTTTACAAGATACCTCAAAAGAGAACTTGTTAATAGAAGTGGAAAGGGTAGTTGTAAAATTATGATAGAGATCTTCAATGGTGTCCTTATGACTTAGGAGATGTAATTCACTATTTAAATCCTTTAAGAAAAGATTAACTTTACTTAAAAAGTAACAAACAAACCAAAAATTAAAAAATAACACACACATATAAAACAAAAAATTAAAAAGTAATGTCCTTATGACTTAGGAGATGTAATTTACTATTTAAATCTTTTAAGAAAATATTAACATTACTTAAAAAATAACAAACAAACCAAAAATTAAATTAAAAAAAAAAAAAAGGTTGAGGTAAAGTCAAATAAAAAATGATAAGAAAAAAAATACCTCAACTATCAAACAAACAGAAGAAAAACTAAACCCAAAAAACAAAAATTAATAAACTTAAAAAACAAAAATTAACTAACCTAGGAGAAAAATAAAAATATAAATTATTAAGGACATAAACATTAAACATTAGAATTAAAAAGAGTTCACAAAGGAAATCAAAGATAACAAAAAATTAAAGGAAACCAATAAAAACGAAACTTAAAATTAAATTTACATACCCTATTAACATTAGGGTAAAGGAACATGTAGTGGACATAAATCATAACCAAGTTCGTTTTTTTGATCACTCAAGTAGACCAAACACCATATTTGCATTGAAGATACTAAAGTTGTAGTCAATATTGACCACTACGGAAAAAGAAAAATCATAGAAGCTATTGAAATTAACAACATTAATTGTGATCATGGTTGAGAGATCAATAAAAAAAAATGGTCTTCCACTACATCATGCATGTGGGCTTTGTTATCCCCAATTTCTAGGGATAACTAAGAGATCATGTCTCGAGGCCCACAGGTCCTAGACATGGAGTACCGAGAGTAGGATTGACCTGAGCATGGCCCTGGAGGGGCCATCCTTATCTTCTTTCATCAGATTTGTCTTGTCAGCAACAACAACATCCATCACCATTGGTCTGGTCTTGTATCGAAGAAGGCTCTTGCTCCATGAGGTAATTGGTCCAGGTATCATGGTATGTGTCACTTTTGATCATTATAACCTTTATATATATGCATCTTACTCATTTTATCTCTGACGACTACTTAGATCTTACATTAACCCACTTGACCATGATTGAGGGGATTGACAGGGTGTCCTAGCAAGCTGGTACTCATAGGTTTTGGTTTTCCACTGGGGGGATTTCTGAAGAGCCATCGTTCGCTCCCATCATATCATCACTTTTTCATCTTATCTCCCGCTCGTCTATCCCATTCCCCTAGTTCGGTAATTAGGATGATATGTTTGTGGGGTTGCACCTTATCTCGTGGGAAGAAGGGGCTAAAGGCCCGGAAGGTAAAAGAAGTTGGTAAAAGATAAAATCCATAAAAATGAAACCTAGAGATGCCTCACCCAAGGATCCCCGAGAAGGCAATAAAAAGCCTCTCGGCAAGAAACAAGAGGGACCCAAAGAAAAATAACAAAACAAGACCTAGCCAACAGGATAGGGGGTCTCATCACGAGCCAACCTATTATGTTCATGGGTACCTAGTAGCATGACATTGCCACTATCTGGTTACCACGCTAGGGAAATGACCTTTGGTTGCATGGCCAAGGGAAAGGGGGTTTCATCACGAGCCAGCCTTATCATCTCTGTGAAAGTGATTGTGGGTAACACTGTTAGCTATGGTCACCATGCTAATGCAGTGTCCTCTAGTTAGTCCTTGAAATAAAAAAATAAAAAAAAGCGAATAAAGAAAAGAAAGAATAAAGGCAAGAAAGGGCTTGGAAAAAATTGCATCCATGACGGGTACAGCTCGCCTTCTACAAAGGCACCCACAGGTAATATCATGCATCCTTGTCTCTCACTCTACCCATATGTCTGGACATCCCTTATCCACATCACCTCATTTTACATGGCTTGGATGATACCCTTTGGAGACTTTCTTTTCCTTATGGATACTAGCCCAATAGGGTGTCTTGTCTTTTTCTTCAGCCTTGTATTGTAGGTCTTTGTAATATCTCTGAGCTATTGGATGATATATCAGGGTTTTTATGCATATGTCTAATAATATTAATGATGAGACATGATTAACATTGCTATGATACCTATGAATAATGAGCCCATGGACGGCGAAGTTTTTGATGTATAGGACCATGCCTGACGGACATGTACCACGTGGACCGATACACATGGGGAGATGATTAGTTCATACCTCCATGGGGATGAAGAGCCCATCAGATGATTGTTGGGACCCCATCAGGGGCAGAGGTAGGACATTTTTTGATCGAGGTCTTGCACTAGAGAAGAAGAGGGTGTTCCATCAGGGGCACCTTGGCTGAGCCATACCTAGGGGGATTGACCCACTTGCAGTGGAACGTTGGCCCCAGATGAATCAGGACGTCACTAGGAGTCTTGTGATGTCATCATGAGCATATGGAAGATGGACAGGGTTGTTGGCACGTGTGACAGCTTGGAAGAGCCCAAGGAGGGCTAACGTCTGGTTTCTGGATGTTGCACTGGCCCCAAAAGGGCCTAACGTCTGCCTCGGGAGGGCTTGACATCTCATCTTTTTCTCATTTAGGGTTTTAAAAGAACATTTAATGTAAAAACAGTATGATTTTTGTTTAAAGCATTGTTGGCTAATTTTATGACCTAAAATTTAATTAAAGGTCATGATACAGTATATATTGAGGAGTTTTATCCTCATTTTGACATAACACATCACTCACTCTCATAGTGAGGTCTGATTTTTTCACCCTATTAGGGTTATTGGCTATTTTGAGGAAGGCCCACTTGTTTGGAGAGGATATTTTTGGCAATTTATGGTGTTTTTCTTGAAGGAAGGCTTACAACTAGGGTGTGCATGCTATTTTCTTGATTATTTGTATGTATTTTTTTGCAAAACTTCTTGATTGAATGGTTGTAGTTTAATTTCTTGCATTCTATTTATATATATACATTGTTGAATCAAAACCCTAGGGGACAAACACATAAGTAGGTTGTTGTCTCATGTCCCCTCATAGAAAAACCTTTTAAGCCATTGAAGAAGAAGAAGAGAGCCTAGCCATTGCTACACTCTTTCTATCTTCCTCCCTTAAGCTAGTCGTACTTTTAAATTTGAAGAGAAAGAGGATGTCTCAGGGCTAGGTTATCTACAACTAGGGTTGTTTTTATTTTAGGGTTTGATGAAAGAGCCTTGCCTTTGCAACACTCTCCCTCTTTAAGCTCTCTTGTCTTGATTTTACTTGTCTTTAAGCTATCCGTTTGTCGGGAAGGAGGAGAGAGCACGAGGCCTTGCTTAAGAAACACTGGAGTGAGCCTCTCTCCCCTAGGGTTCTGTCTTTCTGGAATAATATTAAAATATTATTCCCAGGTTTAAGCCCCCTAGGCTCAACACTTAGCTCCTTTCCCACCTTCCAGCCCCTAATTCCTTGCCCACTCTATGGATGCTTAGTCCCCCTTCACTCATTCATCGTGGTTGGTCTGCACATGGCGGTGTTTATATTTTATTAATTGTTCTTCTTGATTCCATATACAACAACAGGCTCCTGGCCTTCAACACTCAGGCTCCCTGGCCTAACAAACACATAAGCCTCCAACTTATAAAAACTTGGCTCACCAGCCTATGAAACATAATTACAATTCCTTTCAGAACATGTTTTACAATGGGGCTCAGCCTTAGGGACACTACAATCCCCCTCCCCTTATTTTTGCACTGTCCTCAGTGCAACTTTACACAACATTTGCAAGATTTTCAAAAATTTTCAAAAAGATGCGGGTACTCTGCCCACATAACATCTGCATGCTCCCATGTCGTGTCCTCAGGACCGTACTAGGTCCACTGTACCTTTATAAGCTATATAGCTCGATTTCGGAGATGTTTGCTTTTCCTGTCCAATATGTGCACAGGATGCACTTGCAGGACACCTTCTGGTTCCACCTGAATCACAGTCCAATCAATAATATGATTAGCATCAGGTACATATTTTTTTAAGTAGTGAAACATGGAACACATTATGTACAGTCATAGATGCAGGTAATGAAAGCATGAATGCAACTGGCCCAATCCTTTCCAGGATCTCAAATGTCCCACAAAATCTTGTTGCCAACTTGGCGCAACTTCCCAGCTTCAGGGAACTCCTGTTAGTTTTCACTTTCAGGAAAACATGGTCACCCACTTTGAATTCTCTATGGGTTCTGTTACTATCAGCGTAACTTTTCTTCCTGTCCTGGGAAGCTTTTAGATTATGTTTAATTCTTATCATTTGGTCTTCCATATCTTTGAGTAGTTCAGGCCCAACTACTACTCTGTTTACTAGATTATCCCAACTCACTGTAGTGTTGCACTTTCTTCCATAAAGCGCTTTGAATGGGCTCATCTTCAATGATGCATGATACCCATTATTGTAGGTGAATTCTACCAAATGCAGGTAGTCTTCCCAACTTGATGGTTTATCCATCACATACATTCTCAGCATGTCTTCTATTACTCTGTTCACTCTTTCTATCTATCCATCCGACTCAGGATGATACGCTGTACTAAAGTTCAGATTCATTCTGAATCCTTTGAACAGTCCTTTCCAGAAACTCGAAGTGAATTTCAGGTCTCTATCAGACACAGTTGTCTTAGGAATTTCGTGCAAGCGTGCAACTTCTTTTAAGAAGATATCAGCAACATCTGTTGCCCTGTGGGTGGTTTTCAGTGGAATAAAATGGGCAGCTTTAGTAAGCTTGTCCACCACCACCATGATTGAATCATGTTGCTTGCTTGTTCTAGGTAGTCCGGTGATAAAATCCATTGTTACCACGTCCCATTTCCATTCAGGAATAGGTAAAGGCTGCAGCAACCCTGCTGGGTGCCTATGCTCAGCCTTAACCTTTTGGCATTCCATACATCTGGCGATGTATTCAGCGATTTCTTTCTTCAAACCCGGCCAAAAGTAATGGCTTTTGACTACCATCATAGTCTTTTGATATCCAGGATGTCCAGCATAAGCCACATTATGCATCTCCTTTAGAATTGCCAGCTTCAATTCTCGGACATTGGGTACATACACTCTGTTTTTATACAGAAGTAAACCACTAGTTCCCAAGGTGTAACTTTCCTTGGTCTGTGGTCTCTCACGCTGCTGTAGCTTTGCTACAAGATTTTTGTATTGCAAATCAGCATTTGCAGCTTCCAAAATTTTGTCTTTCATCTTAGTCTGGTACATGCTAATGGTTGTAGCATGTAATTCGTGCACTTTTCTGCTGAGTGCATCAACCACCTTATTTTCTTTCCCTTTGATATGCTTGATATCAAAGTCATATTCGCACAGAAACTCCAGCCATCTGATTTTCCTGGCATTTAAGGTCGGCTGATCAAATAAATACTTCAGACCGTTATGGTCTATTCTCAACTTGAATCTCTTGCCCATGAGGTAATGTCTCCATTTCCTCAAGGCGTGGATGATTGTTGCCAGCTCTAAATCGTGAGTTGCATAATTCTTCTCATGTTCCTTCAACTTTCGGGATTCATAACAAACTACAAATTCCTCTTGGCTGAGAACTCCTCCCAGCCCCTCCTTACATGCATCTATGCACACTACGCAATCCTTGTTTGGATCTACAATCTTTAGGATTGGAGCACTAGTTAGCAGTTGCTTCAATCGCTGAAAGCTGCTCTCACATTCTTTAGTCCATTGGAACTTCTTCTCCTTCCTTTGCAAGGAAGTGATAGAATGAGCTATCTTTGAGAATCCGGCTATAAACCTCCTATAGTAGCCCGCCAGACCCATCAAAGATATAAATTTTGCCACATTCCTTGGCACTGGCCATTCTCGAATGGCCTGTACCTTTTCAGGATCCACAGCGATCCCTTCTTCAGATATAATGTGTCCCAAGTAATGGATCTGCCTTTGGTAAAAATAGCACTTGCTCAATTTTGCGTACAGCTGGTGTTCTCTCAACACCTGCAGCACCATTCTCAGGTGTTTCTCATGTTCTTCCTCTGTCTTGGAATACACCAAGACATCGTCCAGGAAGACTATGACAAACTTGTCCAAATAATTTATGAACACTCCATTCATTAAGCACATGAAAACAACAGGTGCGTTGGACAGTCCAAACGGCACCACCGTGAACTCATAATGACCATACCTTGTTCTAAAGGCGGTCTTCCTGATGTCCTCATCCTTTATTCTCACTTGGTGATATCCTGATCGGAGATCTATTTTCGAAAATATTTTTGCATCCTTCAACTAATCAAAAAGATCATCAATCCTTGGTAGAGGATACTTGTTCTTGACAGTGACCTTATTCAACTGCCGAAAATCAATGCACAACCTCAACGTCCCATCTTTCTTCTTCACGAATAGGACCGGGGCTCCCCAAGGTGACACACTGGGGAGAATGTAACCTTTCTTTAGTAGCTCTTCGAGCTGCAATTGCAACTCTTTCAGCTCTGGCGTACTCATTCTATAAGGAGTCTTCGAAATTGGAGTTGTTCCAGGCATCAAATTTATAGAAAAATCGATGTTCCTCTTCGGAGGTAGTCCAGGTACCTCCTGAAATATGTCCTTGAATTATTTGAGTACTTTGTGGTCTTCCAGATTCGAGACTTCATCTCGGGATGCTTCTTCCACCCGATCTGCAAATAATTGAAAGCCTTTCCGGTAACATTTCTTCAGCTGCATGGCTGAGATTTCCCTCATAGCCACGACTTTGGGAATTCCTTGGACTGTTACCTAATTTCCCTCTTCGTCCAGACATGTAAATATCTTATTACGACAATCCAAAAGGGCATGGTGCTGGTCCAACCAGTCCATCCCAATTAAGTAATCGTATGAGCCTAAAGGAAAAATGTTCAATTCAGCCTTAGTGCTCATTCCTTTCATGTCCATTGAACATGACTTAACCAATTCAGTGACCTTCCTCTTGGTCCCTGTGGCCAACATCACTAACCAAGACTTCTCATGTTTGATTCTCGTTAGATGCAAACTTTCCACCACTCTAGTATCTACATAACTATGGATAGCCCCTGAATCAATTAAAATAACAAGTGGTTGGTTGTTAATCGTACCTTCCACTTCAATCATGTGAAATTGAAATTCTGCTTTCCTGTTGTCCAGGGCTGCATAGATCCTCGGCATTCTACTGCCCATATCCTCCACTGTTTCAGCTTGTTGAATAGTATGGAAAGTTCTTGCTTTGTCTTTTCTGTGGGGGCAGTCTCTATACCTATGATTCCCTTTACAGCCCCAACACTCCATAGGTGGAGGCCTTGGCATCTACTCACTCCCTTCAACTTTCCTGGGGTCTCTAAAGGATGATTGTTCCCAGGGCCATTCTTGAAAAAGAGAGGCATGTTTCCCTTCTTCCTCTGTTCTTTCTTAAACCTCTTCTGGTCATCCCAAGCCTTCCGAAAGGTAGGCTTTTCTCTTTGTTGTTCGTATAAGAATTTCACCCTTCTTATTGTTTCTTCCATGGTCTTAGGATTGTCATATTGAATCTTGTCACTCATGGAAGGTGGCAGTCCACTCAGATATCTCTAAATTTTAACAGCCTCGTCTTTGATGAATGGAACATACTTCAGTAGTTCCAGAAAATTTTGTTCATACTCATCAATGGTCATACTACCCAACTTGAGTTCGAAGAACTCCTTCATCTTTTTGTCATAGTATCTTTTAGTCAGGTATTTCTTCTCGAAATACCTCTTAAAATCCTTCCACGTGACCTCTTTCTCTCTGATGTGTTTCACCTGCACAAACTGATCCCACCACATGGATGCTTTTCCTTTCAGTTGGTACATTGCAATTCTTCCTTTTGCATGGGTGGAATAATTATGCAGTTGGAATTATTTCTTCATGCCAAGCAACCATGTATCGGCATATTTCTCCTTCTTATGTTCTCCATCGAATGTTGGAGGCTTAATTTTGTTCATCTCCCTTTCAATTCCTCCTTTCCAGATTTTTGATGTTTTCTGGTAGGGGATGGGCTTGAATTACTGTGTGTCTCCATGTCAGAATGTCTTTGGGAGCGACTAAGATGTCGGCTACCACTCCTCGACCTACTTCTTATCCCATGGGTTTTGTGACTCTCCATCTTACTTGAGTCTCTTCCCTTCTCGAGTTTCTTCTCTATTCTTTCCAAGCTCTTCAAAAATTTTAAGTTTAATTCACCCTGTCGATCCCTGACTTTCATGAGCTTTCGACTATCAACTCGAAGAGCCTTGCCCTCTCTTTGAAATCCTTCAAGGATTTTCATTATGTGTCCTTACTTATCCTTCTCTCTTCCATGCCCATTGGAGTTCGATCCTTTGACTCCCAGGTTAACATCCTTTCCTTCCTGTTCGTCTTCTATTTCAGGGGTAATCTGCACCTTTCCCCACAACATACTCGACATTGGTTAACTGGAGTCCTGACCTCCGTTAAACTCTGCACACACACTGTGAAATTAAATTCGAAGTTTGTCAGGCCATCAAAACTTCACAAACAATCCACAACATTTATGACTAATACGAACAAGAACAAAAGACATTTCAATTCCAATGGGTTTTCTTAGCTCTCGTTCGACTCTGCACTTTTGGGTTTTTTTTTTTTTTTTTTGAAACTTCAGTTTTTGGGACTTTCGGGACTTTCAGGTTTTCGGTACCCGGGACTTCATTACGCAGTGACTCCCAACCTCTTGTCACTCCTATCCCCAAAATCCGATACACGGTTTCTTATACGTGATCCAACGATCCTCGACGAGCTAGATCTAATGGTCCAGATCCTTTCGGGGTTTTGGGCTTCCAAACGCCGATGCGCTCTAACTCTCGTTAGCCCTCCAGGCTATACTCGTGGTTCACACGACCTCCCCTTATATGACCACAGTCATACCTCCTATCGGGGTTTCGGACTTTCCAATGCCGAACCTCGATTTCCCGATGGATGACTCTCCTCCTGGAACTTTCCCGAATGCCTCGATCTCGGCCACGCGTCCCCAAGAATAGACGGTCCTCACCGCTTCTCACTATTTCGCGATTTCACGATTTCAAATGCTCCGGTGCCTTGTCTTCGGGATTCGCGAAACGTCGAACCCCGATATGTCGATGGGCTCCCAATCTCGCCCACGTGTCCCAACTGATGGATGGATTAGATCCAATCTCAGGATTTTGCAACTTGTGATTCCTTGATGATAAAGTTCTATGTCAACTCAAAACCCTGGTAGTCGATATACCGATGGGTCGCTCGATCTCCGCCACGTGTCCCCAAAAACGGACGACTCAGATCGTTCCCGGGACTTTTACCATGAAAATTCCTGACCTCCTGTCATTGTGACTCTTGATTTCACGAATGTCGATATCCCGATATTTCGACATGCAAAATGTCGACGGGATCTTTATTATCGCCACCTGTCCCTTCGAGATTGACGGTCCTGACTAATTTAGGATTTCGCGTATTGCGATTTCCACACTCCTATGCAATATCCAAAGGGCTTTAAACCCCGTGCACACTTTTCATATCTGATGGTCACAAGGGTTCGCCTTCCCTCTCGAATAGATCCTAGAACTCCTACACCACTGGTGTGGAGTCCTCTCTCCCTTTGGACTCATACCACACTGGTTGCGGTTTCATAACGTCGTTATACCTCCTGAGCTTTAAAACTCGTCAAGTAACTCCTTGACATTTTGGAGCAAACCAGGGTACGAAATTGGCCTTCCAGACCCAATTTCCCCTCGCATTCTCGGTCCAAAGACTGCTCCACTGGCCCATCTAGGCTCAGTGTCGAAATCTTGGGCTCTGATACCAAACTGTAGTGCACCTTTTCTGCTACTAAGGTTTAATCGCCCTAAAAAGAAGACTATAACGCCACTTTATACATAAATCATACAGATGTTATTTAAACCACATGCATTTAAACAATAAACACATTCAACACAGATTATTCATATGAATTACTGCCATAATCAGCAAGCAATTAGCTTTTCATATTAATTATATACACAGCGGAAAACATGATACATAAGCAGCACAGTCATGCAAAACATGATTAAAGCATAACCAGATACTTATCTTTATCAATCGTAGATTCCACCAACCAAGTGCAGGCCTTCCACGAACCTCCCAGCCTTAGATCACACTACTCATCAGCTCAGTAGTGGGTCACCCCCAAGATGGGACTAAGCTCCACCCCAAGACAAGGAATACTAGGCTAGCTGAGGTTACAGGGAAAACAACACACAACCACAAGGAAGGAATTATCTCCAAGGAACCTCCCACACTCACTGCCCACAGACCCTCATTCCCCACATGCCTGTTCCACCCCAATAGTATACACCTTATCTGTCACCTGGACAGTCCTTTGGCTGCTAATCTCCCTTGCCTTGGGTTACAGGAACAGGTCGGATCGGAAGTCTCCGGGCTCTGTGGTAGCTACAGGGTTCCTTCTAGGAATCCTCTCCTTCCTCCGCGCACTCTCTCACCTGGAGAGAATCACTCACAGGCCAAAAACCTGTTCTACCAACCTCAATCACCTCTCTCACCTGGAGAGAGCGTTGCACCACTGGCCAACAAGACCCCACACAGTCCAGCACTGCATGGTCACAACAACCCACGGGGAAAACAGACACAAGCTTTCCAATAGGTTTAACAATGGCAGGTCACTTCTTATTTCCCAATCCACCAACACAGGATAGACTCACGCTCTGGTTGTCGGGGATGCGTGACAAACAATCCACGCAGGGTTAATGCAGGTTCGAACTGTTCAGACAAGGAATGTACCGGCTATCCTGGAAAAAACACAGATACACACCTTTTCCGGTTCAGAGGATGCACCAGGGTTTCTCTACAGGAGTCAGACCAGTTCCCCTTCTGGCAGTCCCCGAGTCAAATGGAGGAGGAGGAACCTTTCTCACGGCTCACCTTGGCTGTTTATTTGCATGTGTCAGGGTTGACACTTGTCACCCATGGAAATTCATGTGTTCCACCAGCATGCATCACCCTTGTATGTCCACCCTTGCCAACACTTAGGATAAAACACAAAATGCACATGTCTTTTTGGAATAATATTAAAATATTATTCCCAGGCTTAGCCCCCAGGCTCAACACTTAGCCCATTTCCCACCTTCCAGCCCCTAATTCCTTTCCCACTCTGTGGATGCTTAGTCCCCCTTCACTCATTCATCATGGTCGGTCTGCACATGGCGGTGTTTATATTTTATTAATTGTTCTGCTTGATTCCATATACAACAACAGGCTCCTGGCCTTCAACACTTAGGCTCCCTGCCTAAAAAACACATAAACCTCCAGCTTATAAAAACTTGGCTCACCAGCCTATGAAACATAATTACAATTCCTTTCAGAACATGGTTTACAATGGGGCTCGGCCTTGGGGACACTACAAAAATGGAGCATCAAAATGGAATCTTCATGTAGTATTATTAGGGACCTAACCTCCCTAACCCCTCATGTAGGTAGAATAATATATTTTCCATGTAATAAAGGTCAATATTAATAAGGCCTAGTAATAAGGAAAAATAAGTCAAATATAAGAATACCTAATAGAATCTTTCACTTCTAGAACGATATTCCTCTAGATTTCTCTCTTGGTAGATAGATTTAGTATAAATAGTTGTCGAGGGCATGATAAGTTTTTGTCTTGAGAATTATTGTAATAGAGATTTGCTCTGCTGGAGGTAGCCCCCTCGAAGAGGCAAGAACATTGTTTTCTATCAATAAAGGTATGATTTTGGTGTTGTTGTTCCATATAATTTGTTGTTCCATTGTTGATCTCTACAATATCTTAATTTTTTGTTGTTATTTCACTGTTATTCTCTGCAATATTTCTCTTTTCTTCTCATATAATAGATTTGGTACCTTACAAGTGGTATTAGGGCACTTTCCTCGATAGAAATTTGTGGGTTATTTTTTTTCCAGGGTAGACGTATTCCAACGTCTTTAATCTACAAACATTTGTCATTACACACATAAACCCACAGTTGGGGAGTAATACACACAGGAAATACAAGTGGTACTTAAGCGCACATCTGTTGGCCACCCTTGTAACCCTTGTTGGTACCCCTTCGAGTGGTAGCACATCAGAAAACACCTGTATACGGATCAACGTAGGAATCCTTAAGCCCTCTATAGATAAACGGATCGACCACCTGACTTCTATAGTGTCACCAAGAACAACACTCGGTAAGTGACTCTCTAGTACCTGGGTAGTCGGGTATTATGGCTAAGGGTACAATCTAGCCTCCTTAGTTGGTGCCCTGAGATATTGGGCCGAGTACTATTGTTGGACCCCACACGTATATCAGAGAGCTATAGCATAGTGAAAACCCTTGACTATAGATCCCCTGCAAACCTTAACCATTGGGAATAGAAAAGAAAAGGAAAAGACAAGATCTCTTACAGTGCAACCTTGTCGCCTGCCTTGGGGTTGCGAAATTACTACATATTTTGTCCTGTTAAGAATCTGGGCATTCCTCTTTTGCAGTATTATTCAGTTCGGAGTATAACTCCATAGGAGTACAAAAACAAAAATTGGGCCCTGACCACACTATTATTTGAGACCTATCCCATTGGATTCTTCTCTTCATCCTAATCGCAGTAGTATCTATCATTTTCAAGCAATTTTTTTCCTGTGGTCCCAACCCCTCCCCGACACCCTTATTTCACACCCATCTCATTGCTTTACTCTTCTCACATTAAACACAATCATATATATCATTTTTCACCATTTTTTTTTGGACCCACTCCCCCTCAGTTCCCCTCCTTTACCCATGGCCAACACTCACAACCAAGAATTCCTTCAATCCTTGCAAGATGAATCCAAACAACACAAGGTCGAAATCCAGCAAATGAACTCTGAAATTGCTTCCTCCAAATCTCACTTGGACATCCTCGATGACCACTTTACTGATGTTAAGGGATATTTGACCTCGATTAAGAGAGACTTAGCCACTCTCACCCAATGGCTAAAACAGTCCCTTGGTTCTCCCTACCTTGACCCCCCTTCCCATTCTGAAGGTGAGAAATCCTCCCATAATATGAACCTTCATTATAACTCCCCTCCTCGTGACCCTCGTCTTCCCCGAGTTGAGGTTAACAAATTTGATGGCTCGGATCCCACTGGTTGGGTCACTCAAATGGAAAATTATTTCTCCCTGCATGGCATTATGAATGATCTGGCCAAAATTCATTATGGTGCCCTCTATTTGGATCTAAAACGTTGGCAATCGTGGAAATGGTGTCGAAATACATGCCAAGGTATGTTGCTTGGACACAATTTGTGGTTGAGTTATATGAACACTTTGACACTGACACTCGCTATCTAAGTTGTTTGACCAAGTTGAAACAATCTAGCATAGTGGAAGACTTTATATCTTCCTTTGAACAATTGGCTTTCAGAATGGAGGGCATGTCTGATGCTTTCTTCAAGGAATGTTTTATCAGTGGCCTCAAAGATGAAATTCAAGACCAAGTCCTCATGGATCACCCTCAAACTTGGTTGGAGGCTACTCAGCATGCTAAGGAAGCTTAACAAATTTTGTTTGCCCAGACATGCAAACCTTCCTTTATTCCTCACACTCTCCCTACCAACCTAGCTCCTTCTCCCACTCCTCTCAAGATCCAGAAATTAACTCGGGTTGAAATGGTTGAATGCCAACTAAAGGGCCTTTGTTATAATTTTGATGACAACTATTTTCCAGGGCACAAGTGTAAGGAACAAAAGTTGTTTATGGCCATCTCTGAGGATGTTTCTAAAGAAGAGGTAGAGAACCCCCCTATTGCAGAATTACCCGAGCCAACTAATGTTACTCTGCCATCTGATCCACCTGAAGTAGAACTGGTCATTTCATTGAATGCTCTCATTGGCTTCTACACTCCCCAAACCCTCAATCTCATTGGTTACATTAAGGAAAGGAAGGTCATCATCTTAATTGACAATGGAAGCACCCATAATTTTATTCATAGTCGCATTGGCCAAGAAACCCATTGCTATGTCCATGCAGTCAATAAATTTCAAATCATGATTGAAAATGGAGGTTCCATGAAATGTGGTGGGCGTTGTGAAAACGTGTGTCTCCAAATTGGGAAGTACAACCTGAAATCTCATATGTTTTCTATAGACATGGGTGGTTGTGATATTGTGCTTGGTGTAGAATGGTTACACACCCTTGGTTCCATCCTCATGGATTTTAAGGAATTAACCATGCAATCCCAGCGGGCAGGCCAACAGTAAAAGTTCCAAGGAATTACATTTGGTTCCTTGAGATCATTAGTTCCCATTGAACGAAAAATCTTCTAAAAAAAATTCATTTCGGCATCATTTCCCAACTCCATGCTATTAAATCCATTGAGACACCTTTGGTGCATCATGACCTCCAATATCTCATCTCCTAACACCAAGCTATTTTTTCCAACCCCCGGGGACTTCCTCCCTGTGGTTTTCATGATCATTCCATTCCTCTCATCCCCAATAGTCTTTCGCCCAATGTTCACCCTTATCATCATCCATTTTCCCAAAATAATGAAATTGAGAAAATTGTTCAAGAATTGCTTGTCGTCAATGTTATTCGCCCTAGTACCAACCCCTATTCCTCTAAGGTGGTCATGGTACTCAAGAAAGAAGGTACTTGGTGCATGTGTCCATGATTTCGCGCCCTCAATAAGTTCACCGTCAAAGAAAAATTTCTCACTCCTTTCATTGATGATCTCTTGGATGAATTGAGTGGTGCCCAGTACTTTAGTAAACTTGATGTTTGGTTTGGCTACCACCAAATCCACATGAAAGAAGAAGACATTCCCAAGACTATTTTTTTCACTCCTGAGGGTCACTATGAGTTCTTGTTCATGCCCTTTGGCCTTTGTAATGCCCCATCAACTTTCCAAAGTTTCATGAATCATGTCTTCCGTCCTTTTATCCATCATTTTTTCTTAGTTTTCTTTGATGATATTCTCATCTATAGTAAAACATGGACAGACCATCTTACTCATGTGGATAAAGTTCTCCATCTACTCTATAAGCACCAACTTTTCCTCAAACAATCAAAATGTGGTTTTTGAGCATTGAAAGTTGATTACTTGGGTCATATTGTTGGCAAGGCAGGTGTCAAGGTGGATCTTAAGAAGATCGAAGCTATACAGGATTGGCATCATCCCAAGACTCTTAAAATCTTGCGTGGTTTTCCGGGTTTAATAGGATATTATCGCAAGTTTGTTAAGAATTATGGCAAGATTGCAACACCTCTCACTGCCCTTATTAAAAATATTTCTTTCATTTGGACTCCAGCAGTTGATTAGGCCTTTCAAGACTTGAAGGAGGCCATGTGCACCACTCATGTATGGTGCTTCCTGACTTCACAAAGACATTTGTCCTTGAATGTGATGCTTCTGGGAGAGGACTTGGAGCATTCCTTATGAAATATGGTTGGCCTTTGGCCTTTACCAACAAAACATTGTGCACCACTCATGTATGGAACTTCCTGAATTCACAAAGACATTTGTCCTTGAATTTGATGCTTCTGGGAGAGGACTTGGAGCATTCCTTATGCAAGATGGTTGGCCTTTTACCTTTACCAACAAAACACTGTCAAAGCGACATTTGGGACAATCAATCTATGGAAAGGAAATGTTGGCTATTTTGCATGCAGTAGATCTCTCGTGCCCTTATCTATAGAGGAAACGTTTCCAAATTAAGGCATATCATCAGAGCCTCGAGTATTTTCTGGAGCAACGTCCTTCCTCCCCAGAGAAACAAAAATGGGTAACTAAATTATTTGGATATGATTATGATATCATCTACAAGAAAGGAAAAGACAATGTGGTTGTTGACGCTGTTTCCTGGAAATATGAAGATGAAGGGTCTCTTTTTTCCCTCTCCTTCATTGTACCAGAGTGGCTCCAAGAGGTTCACTAGGAATGGCTACAAGATCCAAAAATTTTGTGTTTGATCCACGAGTTGCAAGCCAATGCTCCAATTTCCCCAAGGTACTCTTGGTACAATGATGAGATTTTCTACAAAGGTCGTTTTTATTCAAGTCAATAGTCACAACTTAAATCCATGGTACTTTATGGTCTTCATGCTACACCCTCAGTTGGGCACTCAAGGTTTACCAAAACCTATGAATGGGTCAAACACTCTTTTTTCTAGGATGGTATGAAACATGATGTTTTCACTTTTGTGGCAGAATGTGATGTGTGTCAATGCAACAAGGGAGAAACAGTCAAAGCACCTGACATACTCCAACCACTTCCAATTCCACCTACTATTTGGAGGGATATCTCTATAGATTTCATTGTTGGCCTACCTAAATTACGAAATAATTTCATCATAATGGTGGTAGTTGATCGACTTTCCAAGTATGCTCATTTCAGTGATCTTCAACACCCATTTACTGCCTCCACGATGGCTCAGATTTTCAGGGATCATGTCTTCAAGCTTCACGACATGCCTCGTTATATTGTTTCTGATAGAGATACCACTTTCACCAACAATTTTTGGAAAGAATTGTTCAGGATATAGGGCACCCATTTGCATCTTAGAAACACCTACATCCCCAAATTGATGGTTAAACTAAAGTTGTCAACAAATGTTTGGAAACATATTTGTGGTTTTTTTCATCTGAAAAGAAGAATCAGTGGGTTCAATGGTTACATTTAGCTGAATGGTGGTATGACACTTCTTACCATACAATTATTAACATGACTCCTTTTGACGTAGTATATGGACAGAAGCCACCTTCAGTTGTTTCATACATGTTCGGTGTCTTTATGGTCCAGGTGGTTGACCAAAATCTTATAGTTCATGAGGCTATTCTGCATACCCTCAAAGAGAATTTGGTCATGGCTCAGAATTGCATGAAGAAACAAGCATATCAAGCTTGCTCAAAACATCAATTTGTTGAAGGGGACCAAGTGTTTCTTCAACTGCAACCTTATAAGAAGACTTCACTTAAGGCCAACCATTTTCAGAAACTGGTGCCCAAATTCCATGGTCCTTATACAGTTCTCAAGCATGTTGGACAGGTGGCCTATCAGTTATCCTTGCCCAGTCATTCTAAGATCCATCTTGTTTTTCATGTCTCCTTCTTGAAGAAGGTGATTGGAACTAAGTGCCAAACTCAAACCAGTATTCATGAGTTGGATGAAGAAGGCTCCATCTGGTTGCAGCCACAAGAAATCTTGGACCAACGTGAGCATCGTCTCTATGAACGTACCATCAAGGAAGTGTTTGTTCAGTGGAAATATACAACTCCATTCGATGCCACCTAGGAGTCAGCTACCATTCTGCAACAATTTCCTCATCGCAATCCTTGAAGACGAGGTTATTTTAAAGGGGAAGGCATGTTAGGGACCTAACCTCCCTAACCCCTCATGGAGGTATAATAATGCATTTTCCATGTAATAAAATCCAATATTATTAAGGCCTAGTAATAAGGAAGAATAAGTCAAATGTAAGAATACCTAATAGAAGATTTGACTTCTAGAACGGTCTTCCTCTAGATTGTTCTCTTGGTAGATAGATTTAGTATAAATAGGAGTTGAGGTCATGATAATTATTGTAATAGATCTCCACTCTATTGGAGGTAACCCCCTCAAAGAGGCAAGTGAACATTGTTTCCTATCAATAAAGGTATAATTTTGGTGTTGTGGTTCTATATAATTTGTTGTTTCGTTGTTGATCTCTGCAGTATCTTCATTTTTTGTTGCTATTTCACTATTATTCTCCATAATATTTCTCTTTTCTTCTCATATAATAGATCTGGTACCTTACAAGTCTATTTCTTTCCTTTATGACAAATTCATAATCTGAATATCTATTCATCCATCAAGTAACCCATCACCTAGATTCATCTCAACACAAATCTTCTCCATGGATGTTCTATCTAGAGATCTTGTTTTCTCATTAATTCCCATCATCCTCCCTAGCTTGTTGCTAATCAAAGTAAGATCCCAATTCGACCAATGTTTTAACGAAAGCAAATGTGGCTTAACCTACAAAGGTTGTATGTCTTCCCTTGGTATCATTTCATTATCCTCGACATTTTTGAATACAAAGGTTTCTATCCCCTTGACAATAGATGGTAAATCATGGCATACCCTAGTTTCTACCTCCATATATTCTTTATTTGGATGCTCATTTATTTATTATATTCCTCCCATGAAACATACCCACCAATACCATCTCTTGATACATCCAGACTTGCTCCATAACTACATTTTGTCCCATGATGAGCTTCATGCTTTCTATTATAAGTTTGATGCATCAGGGTCATCACTTCTTCTTCATAACAATGTTCTCATTTTCAAACACCTTTGAACCTTCCTCCCTCTAAGAAACCTCTACAACTATATCTAGAAGTAACTTCTCTAAATCCCCCATAACTTCCCTTACCTTCAAATATAACCCATTATCCCTAGAACCCGAGAACCTCCTACACAATCCTAGAGCCATCATTATCATTTGTGGGCTAGACAAGGTAAAGAAATCTTTCTATTGTCATCATTTTCCATCTCTTTGACCTTGAACTAAACATATTGTATCTCTAAAGGGCATTCCTTTCACACACTGTTACATCTCAGGACGGTGCCATTGATTTCCTCATCACTTCCATTTCCACCATTTCAAGCTACCACTATGTAGAATTCATGGAGTTCCTATCCTCTCCCAAATTTTTGACACCCCCCATTGATACCAACCTCATCTAAACAAAAAAACATGATGGAAAATTGAACTTGTGAGACACAATGACCTATGAACCCTTACCATGATGAAACCATAATCCTCCTTCCATTATCAAACAAGATTCACTCCCCTTAAGACCTAATTATACATCAAGATGCCTAAACTAAACTAAAAAAACCTTAATAACCTAATTATATATTGATAAGATTTTTTTTAACGTGAACAATTATTGTATTATATTAAAACATTATAGCTAGGAGCCATGCAAGAAAGTACAAAAATCATCACCGAAGATTGTTATCGCACAATACTTCCAAAACATTTAGTGGAGGGCATATTAACATTACAAACTTGGTGTTATTTCTCAAAATTCAACAAGCTTACTACTAGTAACATTGTCATAATATGAATATGAAACAACAAAACATACAAACGTTAGAAAAACCTAAGAATGTAGTTTTTGGGTAAGAACTTGCTATTGATTCTAGTGCACTCAAAGTGGTTGAAGATGTATCTTCTAACACTGGAGGGGGGGTCATTTGTTGTTGGGAAATTTGATGTAGGAGGGCCCAATCAAAGCTTCAATTATTCAATATCTTGGAATGCCACTTTGGATGTTGAGACATTCCTTATGCCTTGTTACCAATTTCTTAAGGTTTGAGAGATCAATCTGAGCAATAGCCTCCAATTTTGAAATTGAAAGACAAGGGAGTGATATTTAATCCACTTATGTGTGCACAAGTCACAACATAATTTAATAAATCCCTTTTGGGGAAACCACAAGATAACATCATGGTTGTAGGAAAAAACACTCAAGATAACCTCATGGTTGTAGGAAAAACCCTCATGGGAATTTCACATTTCCCAATGGTTAAAAACGCATTGCTCCTTAACATTGGATCCAACCCCTTTAGGCATTGATAAACATTAATTATCCACAAAACCCATAATTCAATTTTCACTTCTTGAAACCCAAGGGATGCTTCCCCACATTTGTGGATGGTTTCCCTAGTAAACATGTCGGTGTAGACTACCTCTCCTAACCCAAGGGAATTGAAACTAGGTACCTACTAGCACATAACTAGCTACAAAGGCCCAATAATATTGCAGCAACCAGTTGAGCTAACCCCTTAGGATGTATCAAATATAATTATATGTTAATAAATACTAATTAATATATGAAAATAAACCCTAATCAAACTTTAATTAAATGTGAAATAACCCTACTTATACAAAAATAAAATCTAATTAGTCAAATGAAACCCTAATTAAACCTAATTATATGCTAATAAACCTAAAATGGCTTAAAAAACCTTTAGTTAAATCCTAATTACATGTTAATAAACCCCAATTAAACCATATTATACACTAAGAAACCCTTATTAACCCAAATAAACCATAATTAATTCCTAATTATATTTAGTAAGGCCTTATTAATCCAAACACCCTAGTGGAACCCTAACTATATGATTTTTGTTTTGAATTGGAACAATCAATTTTGTACTAGAAGGTGCTACAACCTCACTATATAGGATAGTAATACAAAATATGTGGTTATCTTAATACCACAACAACATAATTATTACAAAATTCTAAAATCTTTCAAACAAATATTATTCTTCTGTATTTTGTTTTTGAGAAAAAACTATTAATTCTACTAGCATAATCCATATTAAACTACCCTAGAATCAATATTGTTTTGGAAAACATAGGAAAACCTAGAGTTAGAAAAATTTATTGAGCACACACTTATAATGAGAAGGGGGAGGTGGGGGGGAATCAGTATAAGGTTGTATTTTTCTTTTTAACATTCACAAACCATAATGATGAATTCACATAAATATAAAAACCAAAAGACACAATATTTAATGGGGAAACCGACCTTTCGAGAGAAAACCACAAAAACTTATTTTTATTGCAATTGGCATTTCGTTTTGTCTTGGACTTTCTATTTGGTTATGGTTTGGACTTTATACCTAGTACGTTAACTCTGGATAGAGGTACACTACCTTGATTGGATATTGGTTCTAGGTTTTGCTTCCAGAATTATTCTCAATGTCAAGGTTAAGGTGCTCGAGGGTGGAATTTGTGCCTATGGTTGGGTGATAATATTGTTATATTGTCTATGGTGAAACTATCACACATATTTTTCTAACAGGTTATGGGCCCACACTATCTTCGGATAGTCTAACCGCTGGAAGATAGATTGGGAGGATTTGCTCAGTTACAGTTGCAGTTGCAGTCAAAGTTTTGAATATCTTGACCTAGTTCCTGGATAGCCTAGTGCACCCTAGCTTAGTGAAGCTTCTGGTACTCTCAATAAGCCAAGACATCAAGTTTGATTTTTTGGTCAAAGTCAAAGGTTGAATAAGTCAAATAAGTCATGAATTACTCTATGAAGTCAGAAAATAAGCTAGAAGGGGCTTCTAACTTCATAGCATGGAAGACAAGGATTGACCTCATCCTTGCAGAGAATAAAGTGTTGGATATCATGAAAGGAAAGATCATGGAACCACAGTTTGAAGCAGGAAAAGAGAAGGAACCTCATAACATTGAAATTATGGAGAAGTTCAAGGACAATGACATCAACACTATGAGTATCATAGTGGAATTTGTAAAATACCACTTGATACCTTACATCTCTCATCTTGACTCATCTAAGAATATGTACGATGCCATAACTAACCTCTTCTTAGTCAGAAACATTGGACAAGTAATGAGTCTGAAGAATGATATTTGTGACATGAAAATGAATGATGATGACAACATACCATCATACTTTGTAAGAATATCTCAATTAATAGATCAACTGCAATCTATTGAAGAAATCATTTCAAAAAAGGAACTGGTAAATATAATACTCAATGGCCTTCCCAAGACATGGGATTCATTTTCCGCAAGCATGAACACAACAAAGGAGTATCCCACATTTGAATAACATTGTACTTATTGTGCACAAGAAGAATCTAGGATTAACGCAAAAGATAAATCCCAAAAGAAATATGATGATCAAGCCTTCACAACAAAATTCAAGAATTTCAGGAATAAGAGGAAGTTTGGATTAAGGAATAAACCAAATCAAGAAAAGGACATGTCAAAAATACAATGCTTCAACTATCGGAAATATGGTCACTACAAAAAACACTAACCTAAGTTAAAGAAAAGGAAGGAAACAGATGAAGCAATAGTTGGAGAAGAAAGGGAACCCTCAAAGAAAGCCAAGCAGGATAAAACACACTTATTCTTCTAGTCAAGGTAACAATATTATTCCATAACATAGTTCTTGTACATACCATGTTTACATACTTCATGTACATATCATGCATATCTATTTCGTAGAAGAAAATATGGTTAGTGAAACAATACCTATGAAAGAATAACAAGATAAGGATTGCTATTACGGTGACTACAAGAAGATGAAGTATGTTGGAAAAATCCTGAGGAATCTATTATATAAGTAACAACTGCCAGATAGGCCGAAATCAGAATCAAACATGAAGAGACCGAGAAGGAGTTAAATTAGAAAGAAGTTAGTAATCAAGAAGAAATTAGAATAAGACTTGTGGCACTTTGAAGAAGGCAATAAGGATGAAGATGGAAGCATGTACTCTCTTATATGGAGGGAGATGATTACAAAATTCCAAAAGAATAGCATGCATTCATGCATGAAGTGAGGATTATGAGGGAGTTAATCCTAAATGATATGATCCATTGAAGAATCCGTGAAGATTATGAAGTATATCTTCATGTTCCCATTAAAAGTAGCAACCATGATAAGCAACACGTGTTCAATTTGACTCTAGAAGTATTCTTCAAAAATAAGTCTTAAGTATCCTTGCAGGTTGTACATCTACATCCATGTTCCTATGATGAAAGGAAGAATTTGGAATCTTCAGGAAGAAAGGGCATGGAATCTACAGAAGAATCCATGGACCCAAAAGCTAAAGAGTAACATGAGGAAGAACATGAAGATTCCAAGAAAGAAAGAAGATCCAAAACAACCAGTTATTATACCGAGAATCATAAGACTACCAGCTTGGTTTGAACCCACTAGAAGCAATCAACCAGAAGAAATGGAAGTTGTGATGAAGAACAATGTATGTAAGAAAATGTGAAAAAGACTTATGAATGGAGGAATTATGAGATTCAGAACTAGAGGATCTTCTAGAAGGAGGGAGAAGACTATGAAGGCGACTTGTTCCAGTAAACTAGATATACCTCTTACAGTATCCATGGATTGAAATTTACATGTAAAAGATTGTTCTTCCCAATAAAGAAAATTGAGAAAGATGCGTATACTAGAAAGATACCCATGTATGAAGATATAAGAAGACCTTGTATGGATTCAAGAAACTTGATGCAGAGTATCTCATATACAACATAAGCGTGGTGAAAACTTTCTATGACAGAGAAATTGTATCAGAATGGTTACTCAAAAGTCTGGAATGATGGATTTCTAATCCATGGAAAACTCTCACGATGACAGATATGAAGAAGTTGAATATTCTAATTCAGTAGACTCGTATCTGTATCGACAATTGATTGTCTTGTTAATGTATTTGGAGAATATTCAGTCAGATATTTTCCTTGTGGGACATTTAAATTATGACATACAACTGCATGAATTTATCGATTCAGATTGGGCAGGGAGTGCAAATAACATAAGAAGTGCTACTTGGATATGTTCAATTTGACCTTTTCCATGATGTCATGAGCTAGCAAGAAACAAAAGTCTATTGCAATCAACACTACAGAAGCAGAGTATATTGCAGCTTGTGATGCTTGTACAAAAGCAATAAGTTGATTTATGGACCGTCTGATCAAGTGTTGAATTCGACCATGATATATTATAATGATCAGAGCTATGCGAATCTTTCAGAGAAACCAATGTTCCATAACAAGCCGAATTACATTGAGATCAAGCATTATATTCTCCATGATAAATTCTAGAAGAGAGTAGTGGTTCTTCAGTATATCTCCACAAATGAGCAGATAGGAGATATTTTGGTAAATCCTTTGTCCAAGATGAAAAGTTTGTGTACTTAAGAGACAAGTTGAGGCTCGTGGATACGAATTCCTATTGATTAAGGTCGATTGTCAATGATGTCAACCCTTGAAGAAAGCCCCGCAGCACAAAGGTTTGGGTAATGGACCCAAGATTTTTTGATGTAAAGATGACTCATTATTGTCTTGTCATGGTTGATTAGAAGTAAATATGGATGAACTCCAAAGTGGTCCCCTTATGGTGAAATCCCCCACAGGAAGATGCTTTGCAGAGTAAGAGAACCCATGCTTAATTGTGGAATAATGAGATGAAGGAAAATAAATTTTTCAGGAAAACTATCATATATGGATAGTGCTTGTCATTTCATTTCTGGTGGTATGTGGAACGTCACATAACTTTTCACGATTAGAGATTTATGGCCATGAGAAGTTGGAGACCCCAGGTTTGGGTAATGGACCCAAGTTTGTTTGATGGATAATAGTAAGAGTTATGATATATTTTTAGATAATACTATTCTATATGGATATTACATGTCATTCCATTTCTGGTGGTATGTGGAACATCACATAACTCCTCACGGTTTGAGAGTTATGGCCTTACGAAGTTGGAGGACCCTCATATGTCATC
>ML812162.1:179634-195151 GCA_009831015.1 Picea engelmannii
GCTACCGAATTGTGGCTTGACGGGTTGCTTGTGAGGAGTTGGGTATATCTCAGCTGTGTTTGGAGTGGTAGCTCAGCCGTTGAGGCTAGCTGAGACGCTATTCTATCTCTGGTTCTTGTGTGGCCCCTTTGCAGCTCGGGGGGATAAGGGGGAAGAAGAGTACCCCTAGCGTTGGCTGGGAGGTACCGGTGAGCTTTCCACGGTCGGTAAGCGGGACGCGGCATAGAGCGTGGGACGCAGCACGGAGCGCGGGACATCTCCGAAGCGGGCGTGTGGCCAGGGTATGATTTTTATGGGTAAGGTAGAAAGCATTTTATATTCGGCAAATTATTGTTATTGGTGAGAATATGATGAGATGGTTTGGCATTATATATTGCAATTTCGTTCAGCAATGATATTGTAGAGTTTTGTTTATATTTTGATCATGCGTCACTTTAAGTTATGATGTCATGTGTTTTGCATTAATATGAATTATGTGACGTGGTTAATTCCTTATTTCTTCATGGAACCAAACTAAAAAGAAAAGAAAAAATTCCTATTGTACTTCGTTGTTTAGAGACGTAACGAAGGGGGCATTACACATCTGCTTAAACATTTACTTGTGTTTTCATCTTCTGGTGCCCTATTTCATCAACTTTTACATTGTCACTTTCTACGATTTTGTGTAATGTTTTATTGTAACATCTGTAAGCTTTGGTTCTTGATGAATAACCAAGAAATATATCTTCATCAACTATGGATTCAAATTTTCCCAAATTCTCATCATCTCTCTTTATGTAGCACTTGATTCCAAAAAATTTGAAGTGTTTAATTGTTGTTGGTCTACCTTTCTATAATTCATAAAGTTCTTTGTTGTTTTTTACTCCAAATTCCCCTCTATTCATAATGTAAACTACAATGTTGACTCATCTCTCTAAAACCTGTATGATATCTTCTCTTCATTCAACATTGTTCTTGCCATCTCTTGTATGGTTCGATTTTGTCTTTCTACTACTTCATTCTATTATGGAGTTCTCGTGTCTTAGAAATGTCTTTTTATCCCATGAGTCTCACAAAATGCTTCAAATTCATTTGAGATAAAATCACCTCCTTTGTTTGATCTCAAACACTTGATTTTTAAATTAGTTTCATTTTCAACCAAGGCTTTGAATTCTTTGAACTTTTTCTTTTAGGAATGTAACCCGTGTCATTCTAGAATAATCATCAATGAACAAAACGAAGTAATTTTCACCTTGCAGACTTTGTGTTCTTGTAGATCCACAAAGATCTATATGAACGAGTTGCTTGTAGAGAGTGTTTGAAGGTTTAACAATCTTTGGCATGTCTCTCACTACTTTTTTAGTGCTGATTTTTACCGTATTATCAAAGTTCATATGACCTATTCTTCTATGCCATAACCAACTTTCATTTGTTTGTTCCATATAACACTTTTCTACCTAGATATCATTGAGGATATATACTTTATTTGATGTTCTATATGCACTTTCCACTAATCTTCCTAATCCTTCCTTCCTTATTTCACAACCTTGAGAATTAAATGTGATATCATGTCCTTGACCACACATTTGACTAAAACTAAGAGGATTTTGTTTCAAACTATCAACATTAAAGACATTTTTTTTTAGTCTTTCTATTATTGAGACTTAGAGTACCTTTTCCAACTATCCTTGTGGTAACATTTCTTCCAAATGTCACACTTCCTCAGTTAACTTCTTTCAAAGTGAGAAACTTGCTCTTCTTACCTGTCATGTGGCTTGAGCATCCACTGTGAACGTACCATTGGTTTCATTTATTTTGAGCATGAAGGGCAGCTTTCACAAGCATAGATTCCTCCTTCTTCTGCATTTCTTGTTCCTGCTTCCTTTTCCAAACTCCTATGAGTTCTTTATTTTGTTTGACAAGCGTATCCACATCCTTTTTTTTCTATGATTTTCCACAAGTTTACTTCTAAAAAAACATGCTTTTTGCCCATAGTTTTTTCATTTATAGAATACAACATTTTAATCAAATTAAGGTGCAAATGAATTACAGTTTTTGTTTGGGAATCCATCAGCATTAATGTCCTTGTTCCATACATGATTATTTCTTGTATATGTTCTACAGTCTATTGCTTTATGACCAAAATGATTACAACAAAAGAAATAGCCAAAGAAAGAATTTTGGTACTAGTTCATGTGAGGTCGCCTTGGTGGGAAAGGTATTTTGAATCTGTTTTTGTTTTCCTTAGGAAAAATGCCAAATTTCTATAGAAAAATATTTTCTTTCTTTGTGTTGTCTTCATCACTAATGGAACTTTTTAGTACATTGGCATAGCTTTCATATTTTTCTTCATTTACTTTCTTTGATGATCATGCAGCTTCTGGATCTTTTTTGGTGGTCATCTAACTCTTATCATAACCAAGACCCGTCTTAATAAATGGTGACCTTTGAAAATTGATGATATGATCTAAGGTTTTGGCACTCTTTTCAAACTTCAAGCTTATGTTCAACTGAGCAATTGACTTTTCCAAATCCTTTCTTAAGGAAACAAGTTCAGCTTCTAGCTTGTCACAATTTTCTTCTTTTTCCTTCAGTTGAATTCTCACCACTTCTTCTATCCTTCTTGCCTCTTCTAATTGAACTTTTAGGGTTGTGATAATATTTTTTGATTCTTCAAGGATTTGTGACATTTTTTTATTTTGAATCATGAACCTCTTCTTCGTATTTCTGCAGTTTCTCTTTTTGTTTCAAATTATGTTTCCTTAGATTCCTTGTTTCGCTGAAGGCATAGATGAATTCTTCTTGAAGATCCACTTCTCCATTTGTTTCAACGTTTTCCTCTTCTTCTGAATATATAATTTATTTGTCTTCGTCAATCTTTGTTTCGATTTCGATACAGAGATTTTCTTCTCTATCACTACCAGAACTGATTTCATTGCTTTCTTCAGACGAGTCACTGACCCCTTTTGAGTAGAGGCTCTTATTCTTCTTATAAGAGTTCTTCTTCTTTACATGCTTGTTTTTTTTTAGGCTATTTTTTGTTGATGATGTTTTCTCTTTACATTATAGTCTTCTTCATTATCACTACTTTCGTTTTTCTCATATGGACACTTCTAGTAGAAAAATGTCCTACTTATCCACAGCTAAAGAATTTAAATGGAAACTTACCTTTGTATTTTCCATATCCCTTTTTGAGTTTTCTAACAAAATTTGCTTCCTCTACATCTAATTCAAAGTTGTAACAATCGCTTGATTTATGCTCTTTGTTCTTCATCTTCTTTGAAACTTTAAAAGTTGCTTCCCTTTTTTATGGTTTTTCCTTTTTAGTCCTCATTTCATGTGTAGTAAGGATTCCATGCAATTCATCCATTTTTAATTTATCAAGATCATTTATTTCCTCGATAGGGGAAACTTTGGCATTAAATGTTAAGTGGAGTGACCTCAACACCTTTTTCACAATTATCGATTCTTCAACCGTTTCACCAATTCCTCTAATGGTGTTGACAGTTTCATCCACACGGAGGAGATAGGTTGCAACATTTTCTGTCTTTCATCTTCAAACTCTCGAACTGTCTTCTATGATTTTGGATTTTAGCCTTCTTGACCTTTTCATCGCCTTCATGGATGTTTTGAAGTTTGTCCCAAATTTCTTTTGTTGATTTTCAATGCATTGCGTCGACAAAATCTGATTCTGACAGTTCACACAAGATGGCCTTCATTGCTTTTGCGTCATTTTCACAAGCCTTTTTTTCGTTCGTATCTATTGGTGGATTTCTTTGGGATGTATAACCAGTCACGACCAATTGTCAAATATCAAAACCAAGGGTCATTAGATATGTTCGCATCCTTATACTTCAGAAGGCATAGTTTGTTTCGTCAAACAACAGAGCCATGTTTGTAGAGAAACCTTCATGATTTTCCATGTGTGCTCCCGAGATCTACTTTCCAGTGGTTAGACTATTTTCGAAGGAACCTGCTTTGGTACCAATTGTTGATCACACACTTATACTAAGAGGCGCGGGGCGGGTGAATCAATATAAGGCTATGTTTTTATTTTTAACATTCATAAACCAAAATTATGAAATCACATAAATATAACAACCAAAAAACACAATATTTAACATGGAAACCCTTTCGGGAGAAAACCACAAAAACATATTTTTATTAATTTGTAGGCACCAACCTATGGTTACAAATGTTTGTAGGCACCAACCTACTGGAGACACCAATCCCCTCTATTGTTTGTAGGCATCGACCTACAAGAGACACTGATCCCCTCTTTCATTTGAAGGCACCGACCTATAGGGGACGCCAATCCCCTATGTTGTTTGTAGGCATCGACATACAAAATACATCAATCCCATATGTTGTTTATAGGCACCGACCTACAGGATACATCGATCCCCACAACTTTTTGTTATGTAGGCACCAACCTACTTACAAGTTCTTCATTTTCATTTCATTCATTGGTCTGCTTGTTGCTTTTGTCTTCACCAAATCTGCTCTGCACTCGCTACTTCTTCTTTTTCCAGATCAACTCGACACTCACTCCTTCTACTTTTGTTAGATTTGCTTGATGCTCACTCCTTCTACTTTCACTCTACCTTCACCAAATATTCTTTATTCTACTTCTACCTTAGATCTTCATTTACCATTTTTGCTTGCTAGAATGCCAGAATTATTTGCTAGAACACCAGATCTGATCTTTGATAATATTTATTCATCGCTCCTTGAATGTTATTCAATCATCACTCCTCAAATGACTTGAATAAGAATATTACATTTTCACACACATACACACACAAAAATTTTCTCATAACCCTCTTCTCCATTTATACTTTTCCATAAGTTTTACATGAAAAGTCATGTTCATTTGAAAATACACGGCTTTTATTAAATCATAATTAATTTTCCCCTTTTTTATTTTTAATTCACTTTTTAACATACCATGGGTAAAATACCACCATGAGTTTTAAATCCATGTGCAAATACCATGTGCACTTTCACTTTTACCTTTTTTAATCCATTTTCATGTTTACCCCACTTTTGCGTAAAATCCACTTTCACTTTTACCTTTTTTTTAGTCCACTTTCATATTTAATCCACTTTTACGTAAACTCCACTTCCACTTAATTTTTCTACTTTTGTCTTTACTAAAGTCACATTTATATTTGATTACTTACTTACCTTTGACATCAATAACAATCATTTTTTCAACAAAATTAATGGTCATTGTGTGCCTCATTATGCTCCTATGGAGGAATGTCCTCTTGTTCCACAGGTTCCATCTTGACATCCCCTGGGTCCTGTTGAACTGAGTCCTCTTCTTGAGCTTCCACATGTACTACGCTAGTTGATCATTTTTTTTGTAGTATCCTAGATTGTGAGATTCGTCCCAAGTTTATTACCATATGTCTTAATTTACTGCATTCTGCCTCAAGTGTTTCAATTTTCTTCCTCTACTAAACAACATTTTCCAAAGCCTTTGCTTGCCCCTGATTAAAGGATACCTCCTAATCATGGAACTGACTAGTGAAATTAGCAATTGTGGAGTGGTTTCCTGAAAGTAGACTTTCATATCACCTCAAAACTTGCCATAATTATAGTATCTCACATATAGCACACTAACTTGGATATCTATGGTATTTTGTGTCTAAACCCCAAATTTTGAGCACCAAGGATGAACTTACACTCATGTTCTCAAAATGGGATTCCACTATTTTTTAGATTGCAAAATGAACCTCCAAAATGTGTTTAGGGTAAGTTGCACAATTCATTACCAGAGTTTCATCCCAAAATTCCATGGAGAGCTCTACTACCTGGAATGTTGAATTCAAACCACACGAAAATATCTCACATGGGCTCACCATTGCAATAAATGATACCATGTTACCTTGATCCACCTCCATCATTGTATGCAAGCATATTGTGGGTTTTAATGCATATCCCATATGCATGGGAATAGACCAACACCTGTATTTGCATGAGATTGGCATTACTTCACCACGTGACATTTCACCTATTGGATTATTTATTAATTAAATGATTATGGGATTGGAGATAAAATAATCCCTCATTTTGTTCTAATATTTCCAATCTCCAAATGAACAATAGAGGTGCAATAGAGTTGGACAAGCTATCTACTTGATGATTTAATGCTCTTTGCACATGATAACTTTTTTACTGATGCAAATCATCTTCATTCTTGGTGGATTATGGATATTATCCTTTCCATGTTATAATGAGTTGAGGTGGTTCTATTTATTATATGCATTATGATTAGCGAAGAGTCTCCAATGACTATCACTTCTCTTATTGGTTTGAGTCTAGGATCTTTGGACCTTGAAACAATGTCAAGGCCTCAATTCGATTTTCGATTATTTGGTGTTGTTCCAAGCCCCCATTCAAAACTTATTTTCGTTTGTCCCTTGGGATCATAAACGATCCTCCCCTCACACTTACCAACCCTAGAACCCTAACTCTATGTTAAGAATCCCTAAATAATTCAATTAAACCCTAATTATACACTAATAATCCTTAATAAAATCCCCCCAAAAATCCTAATTATATGGTACTATATCTTAATTAATTTTAAACAAACTCTAACTATACAACAACAAACCCATTTAATTGAATGAAGCTCCAATCAAACCTAATTATATATTAATAAATCCAAAAACCTTTAATTAAACACTAATTAGAAGTTGATAAATCTTAATTACATGCTTTGATTAAAATCTAATTAAGTCAAACAAACCTTAATTATGCTAAGAAATCCTAATTCATCATATACATTAATTATTAATTACATATGCTAAGAAATCTTAAATGATTTTAAAAATTGCAAATTATATAATACGAAATTTTAACTAATTTAAATAAATCTTAATTAACCTAGTGATATATAAATAAACCCTAATAAACTTAATTTAATTCTAATTAAGACCAAATTCAATGTTGTGAGTAACTGGTCTTATTTACATATTGTAAAAAAATGATTTTAACACAATGCATAATTTTCACTACCATAAATCCATCTTAACCTTAGATATATTAATATCAAAAATAATTATTTTGTTTTTAAATCTAAACCTTAATGTATTTAAATAATTTTTGACACTATTAAAAATAACCTCTAAAAACATTACCATAACAGAGAATTTATTTAATCAACTTCAATTTTATGATTAGTCCACTTAATGTAATTATAGAAACTAGACAATCAAAGCCATGTTATCTTCACTTAATATATACATTAGCAACAACCACATTAATAATATTAATGTTCTAAACATACTATTATCAACGTATATTAGATACATTAATATTATTAATGTGATTGTTGCTAGTAACTCATTAAAGCAAAAACATAACATCCAAGTTAATAAAATTAATAATATAATCATATTTAAAAATATTTATAATATTATTAACTATGATATATTAATATATAAAGTATAGAAGCATATTCATAATATTATAATATTAAAAAAAAACATATTAATATTAATATGTGTTTAATTATAAATATATAAAATGTACAACCTAAATCTTAATATATATATGGTGGATAAACGTTGTTTTTGGAATTTACAAAGGGGTTGTCAAATTAATTAATAGTATTCAGTGAATAATACATCTATTTTATTTCTTCTTGCACGTTATAATGTGGGGTAACCTTCCTTCATTCATTTTTGATATCATAAAGTGACATTTTGTGTTTGTGCAATACAATCTACTATTGCATATGTTGTCGTAATTTATTATATATTTATATAAAATTTGTTATATATTTATATTATCAAAAGTCAAAATTTGGAAACATTAGTTTTTGAATTTCACACAATCATATTTTATGTTTGTTTGGAAACATAGATGAACTAACACTATTGTATGTGTTATCTTAATTTATTATATATTTATATAAAAATTGTCATATATTTATATTATCAAAAGTTAAAATTTGGAAACATTATTTTTTGAATGTCACACAACTACATTTTATGTTTGTTTGGAAACATAGATGAATTAACACTTTTTTTAATATTTTTTGATGTTAGAATGCAATGTGAAGTTCTCTTTTTGATTCTTTTTGATTCCTTTTGGAAGATTACAACTAAAACATTTATTGTTTCGGTGACATAATCTACTATCATATAGGTTGACATAATTTATTACATATTTATAAAATATTACCATGTATTAATATTAACCAAATTCAACTTTTAGAAACATAGATTACTTGTGTATAACATAATCTTATGTTGCATTACAACATTAGTTTTTGAATGTCACACAATCACATTTTATGTTTGTTTGGAAACATAGATGATCTAACACTCTTTTGTATATTTTTTGATGTTAGAATACAATGTGAAGTTCTCTCTTTGATTCCTTTTTGGAAGGTCACAACTAAAACATTTATTGTTTCGGTGACATAATCTACTATCATATAGGTTGACATAATTTATTACATATTTATAAAATATTACCATGTATTAATATTAACCAAATTCAACTTTTGGAAACATAGATTACTTGTGTGCAACATAATCTTATGTTGCATTACAACATTAAAAAATGAAAAAAAAAGAGGTAGTTAACCTATGTTTTGAAAAGTTGACTTCAATTAATATAGATTTAATGGTAATATTTTATAAATATATAATAAATTACAACACCATATATGATAGGATATTATATTGCACAAACACGCTATGTCACATTGCATCATTCAAAAAATGGAATAAAGGAGGGTTACCTCACATTATGACATTTAAACGGGAGTAAAAGAGGGTTATGTCGCATTTTGACATAACCCTCTTTTATTTTTTATTGAACATCATAATGCGAGCTAAATCTCTTTTATTATTGTTTATGTCACATCAAGACGGAAAAATAAATAAATATAAATAAATAAATAAATAAAAGTTGGTTAGTTAACATAGGTTCCCAAAAGTTGTATTTTCTTAATATAAATATATGGTAATAACAAATCATATTACATGATTTGCATTTAGAGAATTATTTTTGCATCACTTTTTTATTACTTCTTGAACATCATAATGCAGGGTCGGTGCGACATAATTTTTTTGTGCAACATAGTCTTCTATCTCTTTTGTTACTACTTGAGCATCATAATGCGAGGTAACCCACTTTTATTCTTGAACATCACAATGCGAATAAGTTTTTGGACATCATAATGCGAGGTAACCCTCTTTTATTCTTGAACATCACCACATGGCACAATTTTTGTGTGCAACATAACAATTTACCATATACATTGTCACATTTGATTACATATTACCATATCTTCATACACATTAAATGTGTTTCACATAGTTTAACTAACCCTCTTTTGTATTGGTTTTTGTAGAATGACATGAAGAACATTTCTTAAACTATTTTTCATGTAACTTGGGAATGGGTGAAATTTCCTACTTTAAAGCCCATGGGTAAATGAAAATGAACCTAATAAACATTTCCTACTTACCATATTTTATTCATTTATGAACATCGCAATGTGACATGATACCTTTTAAAGTATTGTGCTTGAAACGTTAGAACGACCCTCTTTCAAATGTATCAATGAGACATAAGACCTCTTAAAGTATTTCATTTAAAATGTTATAATGTGACATAACTGTCTTTTATTCATTCTTAAACATCATAATGCGAGGAAAACCCCTCTTATTCCATTTTTTGAGGGAACCCTCATTTATTCCATTTTTTTAATGTCACGATGTGACATAATGTGTTTGTACAACATAATCTCCTATTGTATATGTTGTTGCAATTTATTGTATATTTATAAAATATCGCCATACATCTATATTAACTAAAGTCAACTTTTGGGAAATATATTTTAACTAACCCTCCTTTTTCATTTTTTAATGTTGCAATGTGACATAATACCTCTTAAAGTATTATGTTTGAAATGATAGAATGTGACATAGCCTTCTTTTATTCCTTATTAAATGTCATAATTCTAGATAACTCTCTTTTATTCTTTTTTTTTTTTTTATGTCGCATTAAGACATTTAAAATGAACAAAAGATGGTTAGTTAACTTATGTTCCCAAAAGTTCACTTTTCTTAATATAAATATATGGTAATAACAAATGATATTACATGGTTTTCATTTAGAAAATCATTTTTGCATCACTTTATTATTACTTCTTGAACATCATAATGCAAGGTAACCCTCTTTTACCCTTGAATGTCATAATTTTTTTATGCAGCATAATCATTTATCATATGCATTTTCATATTTGATTACATATTATAAACATATTATCATATCTTAACACACATTAAATGTGTTTGACATAGGTTAACTAACTCTCTTTTGTATTGGTTTTGAAGAATGACATGGAGAACATTTCTTAAACTATTTTTAGTGTACCTTGGGAATGGGTGACATTTCCTACTTTAAATCCCATGTGTAAATGAAAATGAACCTAAAAAACATTTCCTACTAGCCCTTTTTTTTGTTCATTTTTAACACTGCAATGCAACATAAGACTTTTTAAAGTATTGTGTTTGAAATGTCAAAATGTCCCTCTTTTGTTTATTTTTTAATGTCATGATGTGACATAAGACCTCTTAAATCATTGTGTTTAAAATGTTTGAATGTTACATAACCCTCTTTTATTCATGCTCAAATGTGATCATGCAAGATAACCCTTTTTAACTCTTGAACATCACAATGTGACATAACTTTTTTGTGCAACATAATCATCTATCATATACATTGTTATATTTGATTACATATTTATAAACATATTACCATACCTTCATACACATTAAATGTTCATGGCATAGGTTTATTAACACTCTTTTGTATTGGTCTTATAGAATGACATGAGAACATAATTTCTTGAACTATTTCCCATGTAACTTGGGAATAGGTGATATTTTCCTAATTTAAAGCTCACAAGTAAATTAAATTGAATCTTTCCTACTAGCCCTCTTTCATTCATTTTTGAACATCGCAATGTGACATAAGACCTTTTCAAGTATTGTGTTTGAAATTTCATAATGTCCCTCTTTTGTTCATTTTTTAACCTTGCAATATGACATAAGACCTCTTAAAGTATCATGTTTAAAATGTTATAATGTGACATAACCCTCTTTTATTCCTACTTAAGTGTCATAATGCAAAAAGACCCTCTTTTTTCCTTGAACATCACAATGCAACATAATTATTTTGTGCAACATAATCATCTACGATACACATTGTCATATTTGATTACACATTTATAAACATATTACCATATCTTCATACACATTAAATGTGTTTGACATAGGTTAACTAACACTCTTTTGTATTGGTTTTTTAGAATGACAAGGTGAACATCTCTTAAACTACTTTCCATTTAACTTGGGAATAGATAACATTTCCTACTTTTAAGTCCATAGGTAAATGAAAGTGAACATAAAAAAACATTTTCTACTTACCCTTTTTTGTTGTTTTTGGAACATCACAATGCAATATAAGGCTTATTAAAGTATTGTGTTTGAAATGTTATAATGTCAATCTTTTGTTATTTTTTTTCGTTTAACAATGTTTATATAATGTTTGAATGTCATATATTAATATAAAGTATATGTGCATATTCATGGTATTAAAATATTTACAATAAAAAGTCATATTAATACTAATTTTTATGTGTTTAATTATAAAATATCAAATGTGAAATCTAAATCTTAATATATGAAAAACATCAACATATGGTGGATGAATATTATTTATGAAAGTTATAAAGGTATTGTCAAATTAATAATATTGAGTTAATAATAAGTCTTGTTTGTTCATTTTTTAATGTCACAGAACGACATTTTGTGTTTGTGTGACACAATCTACATAGTATATATTATCATAATTTATCACATATTTATATAAATATTGTTATATAAATTACTTAACTATCATTTGTTAATATTTTATTGCTACGATATAATATAAAACCTCTTAAAATATTGTATTGGACTTAAAATGTAAAAATGTAACATAACTTTATTTCATTCCTTTTTAAGTTTTTAAGTTGAGTGTAAAAATTTTAAATTTGCAAAAATTATAAAATATAATTTATATCTTCTAATTTGTAAAGCATCATGATAAATATTCAACTTTTTAACAACTAGATACTGACATTAGCATCACTAACATTAACATTTTGTAAAAGAAATATGAATTAGTGCAAACATTATAGAATATAATATATCTTATAAATTGTAAAACATCATGATAAATATTCAACTTTTTAACAACAATTAGATACTAACATTAACATTTTGGAAAAGAAATCTGAATTGACACAAAGAAAAAATGAAGTATATATTGTAATTGCATATAAACTCTATAATCCATTTTTAAAATCCTAGTTACTAAATATACATTGCATATAGTTCGAACATATTTTTATATGTAGTTTTTCAAATCACCTTATTTTATTAAATAGACTTTCTTCATATTGTAAAACAAAATTAAATATTAGTATTTAAAAAAATATTAATAAAAATAAAACATATAATATTTAAATCAATTTTAAAGATGAAAACTAATATTACATTTACAAGACATTGTAAAGACTAAAGGATGAATAAATTGTTACGAGACATTGCCACTTAACATTAAATTGCTTTTAAAATGATTTATTAATAATTGTTATCTCAACCAATTTTGCATAATCAATATTTATAAATCTCTTTTTTTAACTTTTCAATGTTTTTATATTTTCACATTTTTATTTATATTTACTAAATTTTAATATGTTTTATATTTATATTTTTTTAATTTTTCTTTTTTTAACTCTTCAATGTTTTTATATTTTCACATTTTTATTTATATTTACTAAATTTTAATATATTTTATATTTATATGTTTTTTAATTTTTTTTACAATTTTAATAGATATATTAATTTTAGGTAACAAATTTAATTTGAATATAGTTATTAAAAGTTTTGTAATTATCATTTAGTGGGGTTAAAAAGTTTTGGTAAAAAAATTCAACAAAGTTTTCCCTTGTGTTACACCCTTCATGCGTGCATAACCATCAATTTAGTGAACTTTATACTATTTAATGAACTTTCCTCGGTAATGTCATTTTATCCTTGCACATGAAGTCATTGTAAGCTTATGCATCCAATCTTATAAACTCTAGAGGGTTAAAGTAGAACATCTACATAGCCAATCTTAAGCTAATTGTGTAATATATTTAGTCACTGACATATAATGAGATTCGACTTACTTTCTAGGAGAGACGTTTAATTGAGAAGGATCGACTTGTGAGGAAACTTGCAAAGAAATTGCACACGTTCCTTGAAATCTTACATTCCCATTTCCATTTGCACTACGATAAGGAGAGGCTTTGAATATACTAACTTATGACCATACAAAAAGTAGCATTAGGTGTATTACCTAGAAATTCTTTTAGAAACACCAATATAAACGAGGCCACCCTTCTTACCATGATGTGTCAAGTTCTCCAAAACAACCAACATTACATGGGGGGGGGGTTTACTCGAAGTTGACATAGTTTTAAAGACATATGCCTCTATATCACTTAGTGTTTCATAGTATTATTTAGAACTATCACTTAGTGTTTCATAATATTATTTAGAACCTTTGTCTAGACTAAGGTTTCTGCTCATGGTGGGAAGATTGGGCATTCCCTAATAGAGGTCAAAATTTGATGACTACATGGTGGGTGGATGCAAGCTACATGATAGTGGTAACTACTTCAAGAACTTCCTCCTTTTTCTCCATTTTTTACCATCTACTTAGATCATCCTTAAGATCTCTATGTCCAATGTTTACAATTTCATTCCACCAAGTTTGTAATTTTTGGTCTCTTTTGATGGAGGCATCAACCTTGTAATACAGAGACAAGAAGTATGAAACCCTTTATTTCAATGGCATTAAAATCAATGTCATAAATCTAAAAATCAAGCCTATATTCATTCATGGACATCTGTAAATGGTAAGAACATTTAATATGTTGACTATAGAACATATGTAAATGGTAAGAACATTTAATATGTTGACTATAAAACATACCAAGAGAGACTTATGCAAATGATCTCATAGTCGAGTTGATGCCAAGCGTCTTGAGGGACAAATGAGAGACTTATGTGAATGATCTCAGAGTTGATCCGATGCCAAGCACATTGACCGGACAAAGAAGCGAGATGCATTGTGGTTATGTATATTGAAAGCACATTAATGTTGCACAATAGATTCTTAACTAATTAGCAGTCGAGGCGATAGAGATTAGTTAACAGTGTAGGAACAATGGACTCGGTGCGAGCAATGGCAATTAGTTAACATTGCAAGAGTACACTTGGTGATGTTCTCCCAAAATCCATGAAAAATAGTTAACAATGCAACTGACTAACAGTTCACAGAAGATTGTTGTTTAATATTATTTAATCTTATCTTAAATCACTACAACGATGATTAAACCACTACAATGATGATTAAACAATGATGACAAAGAATCATTCCTAGTGTGTTTTACACTTGGCATTGTTCTTCGAGAATCTATCAATTAACGTCCATCCATGGGAAAGGTCGAGACTATAATGCTTCTCGACGTAACAAAAACCATTAATGAATTTTACAAGGATTAGAGTATAACCGACAAAGATGTAGAAAATAGGGGTCAATATTGCTTATTATGATTAGATACTACAAGATAATTCAAAGTGAATATCAAATGAGGTAATAGTCCGAGATTACAAAAGAAATTGTTTGAACATTTATTCAATCAACTTACTTTAATGATTAGGCCACATATCCACCTTATCCCCACCTAATATATATGCAAAAATTCCTTAAGCAAAAGGCTTAGTAAAAGAGATGTTGCAAAACAGGAACCAATGTGACTTAATAGTAGATACTACAAACTAATTCAAAAATGAACTTCAAGTATTTTAATTCTATCGAATTCATTTTTTTTATTAGGTTCATTTCATATAGTCAAAGAGACAATCAAGGCCACCTCATCCACATCTAAAATATATTGAAAAATCCTTACTGGATTTTGCATGGATTAGAGTGCAAGAAAATGCTTAAATGATATCAAATAGAACTAATGTGGCATTATAAGAAATACAAAAATATATAAATATAAATAATAATGAATAACTAATAATTAACAATTAATTACTAATGAAGAGACACCTCTTATGAAAGGTCATCTCTCTTATGAAAGGACACCCTTGAATGAGTATATATACAACCCTCATTTCTCATTTGTAATCATTTCATTCAGTCTTATACATTTACTCAATATATTAGTATTTCATCCTAAATGGATTTCCAGATATTTTGGTTAATTTATGTGTGAACGGACATTGTTTGTATCATTTGGTATCAAAGAAATTTTGATCATATCCTTTGGTTACTAGACCCATGGTCAAAATTTTGTTTCCCTTGGCAACATCATTGCAGGCCTTTGGCCACTCAAATTTTCAAAGTTCTTGGAAACTCAGGTCCTTGACCATGCTAGATCATTTTTCCATTAAAAAAAAGA
>ML812162.1:204981-231782 GCA_009831015.1 Picea engelmannii
GCGAAATCGCATATCGCGATTTCGGGGTTTTCAATGTCAAGTGATTTTTGCGTTATGAAGTCCCGATCCCCGAACCTCTGATGGCTTATCTCCCTTGCAACTTCTGCAGATCTGACGGCTATTGTTCTTTCGGGAAATTTGAATAAGATCCTACATTCACTGACTCTTCTCTTCCCGATAATTGCTGCGCTGCTATTCATTGCTATTGTCATCACTGCAACCACAACTGTACTTGCCATCAATGACAAGTATACGCTAGTTTGCTTTCTGTTAACTGAAATTGCCAACAAAAATGTTGTCTTATCTATGTGCTGCTCTCGGATGCTGATCTGATGATATCCAGAGCGTAGATCAATTTTTGAGAAGAAAACTGCCCCATGCAGTTCATCCATCAACTCGTCAATGCATGGGATAGGGTACCGATTCTTGATGGTTTTCTTGTTCAAGGCTCGATAATCAATGCACATCCTCATGGTGCCATCCTTCTTCAGAAATAAGACAATTGAAGAAGCAAATGGGTTGTTGCTCGATCTGATGTGTCCCATCGCCAGCAATTCCTTGATTGCCTTCTCTATCTCATCCTTGAACCTCCTAGGATGATGATAGGGGGGGTGATCATAGGTTTGGCACCCTCCTCCAACTCAATGGTGTGCTCAAACCCCCTGTCAGGTGGTCTCCCTGGTGGAATTTCCTCAAAGACCTACTGATGTCGTCCCAATAAATTCTTGATCTCTATATGGTATTGTTGTCGACCTTCCGAATCCTTCTAAGTAGTGATCAAGCATTCTACAACATATTCTACTTCCCCATGTCTAAATATCCTCTCCATCCTCTTGGTTGAAACTGTATTGGGTGCTCCTGTCGACATACCTCTTAGAAAAACCTTCTTCCCATCCTGATCTCTAAATCCTGGTGCCTCATATGCTCTTGCCATGACTGGCTATACATCAAGATGTCATCGAAGAAAACCAAGACTTATTTCCTTAACTGATCCTTGAATATATGGTTCATGCAAGACTGGAATGTAGCAGGTGCACTGGTTAGCCCAAATGGCATAACTAGGAACTTGAAGTGTCCAAAATGACATCGAAATGTCGTCTTCTCTATGTCCTGCTCTTAAATGCTGATCTGATGATATCCATAGCGTAGATCAATTTTTTAAAAGAAAACTGCCCCATGCAGTTCATCCATCAACTCGTCAATGCATGGGATAGGGTACCAGTTCTTGATGGTTTTCTTGTTCAAGGCTCAATAATCAATGCACATCCTCATGGTGCCATCCTTCTTCATAACTAAGACAACTAAAGAAGCAAATGGGCTATTGCTCGGTCTGATGTGTCCCATCGCCAACAATTCCTTGATTGCCTTCTCTATCTCATCCTTGAACCTCCTAGGATGAAGCTAGGGGGGGTGATCATAGGTTTGGCCCCCTCCTCTAACTCAATGGTGTGCTCAAACCCCCTGTCAGGTGGTCTCCCTGGTGGAATTGCCTCAAATACCTCCTGATGTCATCCCAATAAACTCTTGATCTCTGTATGATATTGTTGTCAACCTTTTGAATCCTTCTAAGTAGTGATCAAGCATTCTGCGGCATATTCTACCTCCCCATGTCTAAATATCCTCTCCATCCTCTTAGCTGAAACTGTACTGGGTGCTCTTGTCGACATACCTCTTAGAACAACCTTCTTCCCATCCTAATCTCTGAATCCAGGTGCCTCATATGCTCTTTCCATGACCGGCTATAGATCAAGATGTCGTCGAAGAAAACCAAGATTGATTTCCTTAACTGATCCTTGAATATATGGTTCATGCAAGATGAGAATGTAGCGGGTGCATTGGTTAGCCCAAATGGAATAACCAGAATCTTGAAGTGTCCAAAATGACATCGAAATTTCGTCTTATCTATGTCCTGCTCTTGGATGTTGATCTGATGATATCTAGAGCGTAGATCAATTTTTGAGAAGAAAACTGCCACATGCAGTTCATCCATCAACTCGCCAATGCGTGGGATAGGGTATCCATTCTTGATGGTTTTCTTGTTCAAGGCTCGATAATCAATGCACATCCTCATGGTGCCATCCTTCTTTAGAACTAAGACAACTGAAGAAGCAAATGGGTTGTTGCTCGGTCTGATGTGTCCCATCGCCAACAATTCCTTGATTGCCTTCTCTATCTCATCCTTAAACCTCATAGGATGATGATAGGGGGGGGTGATCATAGGTTTGGCCCCCTCCTACAACTCAATGGTGTGCTCAAACCCCTTGTCAAGTGGTCTCCTTGGTGGAATTGCCTCAAAGACCTACTGATGTCGTCCCAATAAATTATTGATCTCTGTATGGTATTGTTGTCGACCTTCTGAATCCTTCTAAGTAGTGATCAAGCATTCTACGGCATATTTTACCTCCCCATGTCTAAATATCCTCTCCATCCTCTTGGCTGAAACTGTACTCGGTGCTCCTGTCGACATACCTCTTAGAACAACCTTCTTCCCATCCTGATCTTTGAATCCTATTTCCAAGGTTTGGTAGTTGGTAGTGATTTTTCCCAAGGTAATCATCCATTGAACTCCTAACACCACATCTGTGTCCGATAGGTCAACCACATAAAATGTGTCTCTCACTCTGTAGTTTCCTAAATTCATCTCTAAGTTTGGAACTCTGTCTAGACACTCCACTTTGTGGCCATCTTCTACCGCAACATCAAAACCCTCAAACTCCTTTGTCTGAAGTGCCCGTCTGAAGCGTCAATGAAGTTGTGGGTGGCCCCACCATCTATCAGGACGATTTCCCATTGCCCTTGAATAATCCCTCTGATACGGAGGGTATCATACCTGGGAACACCAAAAAGGGTCACTATGACACCTCCCTTTGTTGGTTTCCTCCTGTTAGCCTGTTCTAACAGTTGTGGGACTACTGGAGGATGGGCTCCTGCTGGTGTTGGTGGTCTATGGGGAGGTTTCTCCTCTGTTGGTGCTAACTCCTCCTCTGAACTAGTGGATCCATTGTTCTACTCCTCCTCCTCACTGTCCACGTTGTCTACTGCTACCTCAATATAATGAATCTCTCCCTTGCCCATGCACCTGTGGCCTGGGACGCAAGGATCTCTGCAGTTGAAGCAAAGCTTCTTCCTCATAAGCTCTCACCTAGTCTCATCATCCAACTTCTCCTTTCCCTTCCATTTTCTCTAGAATGGCTTCCTGTCTCGATCCCTCTGGGGCACAAATGGTTTGGAGAAAAATTTAGTCTTTGGCACTGAATCTGCCAGATCTCGATTACGAAGGATGGCATCTTGCAAAGTGGCAGGCCTGTATGCCTTCACCCATCCTCTCAAAGGATTTATGAGTCCTTCTATGAATAAAATGATCATCCTGGGCTCTAATATATCTGTCACTACCATGGCTACCTGCTGAAACTCTGTGATGAACTCCTCTGTTGTGCCAGTTTGTCTCAAAGATCCCTGAAGTGTATCTCAGGATCCTTCCTGTCAAACCTATCCATGAGCCTACCTGTAAACTCCCTATAGGAGGTGATTCGAATGTGACCCAATGTCACCAGTCCATGATACCACCACTCATGTGCCTCACCCTCCAAGTGTAAGGTCATGAAACTAATGGCCTCTGTCTCGGTCATCTGGTTGAGCTTGTAATACGTGTCTAGCTTATGTACCTAAGCTTTGGTTGTATTTAGATGATCTGTCGAAAGAAGGGATGGTGAGTATCCCAAATTTTCATATGAAATTGAGGTTATGCCCCTGCTGCTGTTGTGGTCCTCCCCTCTGCGGCTCTCTGGGGCGGTTCCTGAGTCCGAGTCCATAGTACTCGACTAAGGTCATGTCCTGATGGAAGTCACAACCCAATGTTGTGTACTCCCTCCTATATTCTGCATTGGCATCGGCATGAGTGGGTGGCCTCTGTGTTATCGGTGGCGGTGCTGCTAACAGGGGTTCCCTCTGGAAACTGGGAAACAAGGGTCTGGGAATCCTACTCGCAGAGGTGTATGTGCAAGAGGGTGACTGGGGTCTACTGCCTGCTCCCGATTTCCCCTGTGCTACATGAGGGACTTGTGTATCTGGGGTGCCCACTCTAGCCAATCTATCAACCACCTGTGCCAAGGACTGAGACATGGTTCGTTGACTAGCTAACATATCATTGATAACATGCATGAAATCTGCCTCTGGATCTACGGGGGCCTTGCCACTGACCTCTGGTCACTCATATTTGGCTCCTAGCATCCTCTCTGCCTCACGCTCAGCCTCACACTCTGCCCTTCTCTCTACTTCTCTGTGTGCCTCTTCCTCTTCCTCTGAGCTAGGAGGAAAAGGGGGAAAATTAGGCTTATGCCTTCTTTCCAGATGCCTGTTGTAAGTGACATATTCGTCACCTACATGTTCACGACCCTCTGGGTCTTCTGTTGCACTCATTGTCTTTAGTCACAGGCTAGCAAGACTAAAGCTTTGATACCACTGTAATGTTCCTGACTTGGCTAGTCTAGGAAACGTTGCTAATGTGTGTGTAGGATCAAAGGTTTATAGCATATAAATGATCATACAAATAATAAACGCGACAAAGGACTGCAAAGTTTGTATTATGATATCTTTGTGGATTACAAAATGGTCGAATGCAGCTGAATAAACTGACAATACTTGGCTAGATCAAAGACAAAAAGGATCTCAGTCGAAATAAAAATAAGCAACTAAAAGATAATACCCAAAATATGGGAGCACTGTGGAATCAATGAAGAATGATGGAAGACCTAGATGATCTTCTCAGTGACTAGGGTGTGTCTTTCAACACCGAAATCATCCAGCTGGTGTCTTCCTCCTGGAATACACTGAACTATCTCTATTGAGATGTGCCTCTTCTCCTCAATGACAAGTCATAATCTACATAATGATGAATTAGGTCACTGACCCTTCCTTTATAGCTTTCCAAAACCCCAAATCATGTTGAAACCCTAATTCACTGTTGACTTCCAAAACCTTAAATCACTGTTGAAACCCTAATTCACTGTTGACTTCTATTTTTAGCTCATAATGACTTAAAAGCGTTTTTAACCCTTTTTAGCTCAATGTCACTTTCTGAATATAACATCTGTGACTGGAATGACCTCTAGTAACCCTGTTTACCCCTCTTTGGCCCTGGCTATAGTCTAACGGGGTGGCTTAGACCATTAAGCCTCCTCTCTGGAGCTCCTATTTGGAAAGGGACATTACATAATGCTACCAACACAACCTTGAAGTTTTATTTTACTGCTCTGATACCAATTTGTAACATCCCCATCCACCAACAGTGTTGGGCAATGCCACTACTCAGACGCTTTAGTTAGCTCTGATACCAATTTGTAACATCCTCAGCCATCATGGGTCGGGTAATGCTACCAACACAACCTTGAAGTTGTCTTTTACTGCTCCGATACCAATTTGTAACATCCCTAGCCACCAACAGTGTTGGGCAATGCCACTACTTAGATGCTTTACTTAGCTCTGATACCAATTTGTAACATCCCCGACCATCATGGGCCGGGTAATGCTACCAACACAACCTTGAAGTTGTATTTTACTGCTCTGATATCAATTCGTAACATCCCCAACCACCAACAAGTCGGGCAATGCTACCACGCAGAAATACATACATACATAGATATATCTAACATGCATTGTAATCGAAATAAAACACATAACACGGAGTTACTACTACCATACATATTCAAATGTAATAGACAACAATTCATATACACAACGGAATACATGATAACATTCAAGCATCACAAACATGCATAACATAAAAATTAAGCACATCAATAATACTTATATTTTCAACTGAAGTAACACCACCAACTATGTGCAGACCTTCCACGAACCTCCCAGCCTTAGACCACATTACTCATCACGCTTAGTAGTGGGTCACCCCCGAGCTGGGACCAAGCTCCACCCAGGGCAAGGGAATCCTAGACTAGGTTGAGGCTACAGGAAAACTGCACCGTGCAACTGGAAGGATTCTCCCCAGGAGCCTTCTTACACCCACTACTCACGGACTCTCATTCCCCACATGCATGTTCCACCCGGGAGTATACACCTTCATTGTCACCCAGTCCATCGGCTGCTTCACCTCCCTCTCAGGGTCTCGAAAATAGGCCAGATCAGGAATTCTCAGAGCTCTGTAGCTGGTGCTGGACTCTCTCTAGGATAAAACCACTTCCCAGCAAACTCAAGCAGAGGATGACACTGGGAGCAATCTTCCCTCCCAAGTTACTTTTTCGGCGGCTTGCTTTTAAATTTCTGGCCAATCTAGACTCTGATTGATTTTGTGAGCATCTGGGTTGGTTTAAAATGGGGAAAAACCCTTGGGATAAGGTTCTGGAATACATGGGACTTTGATCCATGCGAAACTCGGACTACCCCTAAAAATTTGACTAGATTCAGGTCCATTTTTTTTCCTAAAATACAGAACTCGGGAGGGAATATTGCTCTAGAATTAACCTACTCAATTAGGAGTTGGGATGACCTACGGTGACAGATACAAATTTCCCATCAAGAAAAAAAAGTCATTGTTTGATCTTCATACGAGTGATGTTAATGGTAAAGTCGTGAATATTTAGTTTGGTGATGCCCTACAAAGTTCATCAAGGATTGAGGACTTTAGCGATATTATAAACATTTTTCGTGGAGAGTCGCATCTTCAAAGTGTATCGACTCGACATCATAAATTACCAAGTAAGTGCCACACCTAGATGTGAAGAACACTTGGCGATCAAGACAAAGTAATGTCACAATATTTGGGGAAGGCGTCATTTGGGGTTAAAAATCTAATTATAAAATTTAAAAACCATTTGAAGTTTCCTAGATTAGTTAGTGATCGATAATCTAATCACATCACAATTACAGGATTATATGTTGAAATATATATATATATATATATATATATATATATATATATATATATATATATATATATACCAACCAACCAAAGGGACTTTACGTAAAATTAGAAGGTGAAGTTCAAGTCCCTTCAATTGAAAGAAAGAGGATTGAAATATACAAATAAATTTACGAAGGTTATTAATAGAATTTTTTAAGGGAGTATTTAAAAAAAGTATTTTTCGAAGATAATATGTACAAAGATTAAAAAAATAAAAATAAAGGTAAATTTATATTTATTGTTAAAAGAAAAAGAAGAAATATTATAGAGGATTTTTTATTAAAAGTATAAAGGCCCAATTTCAGAGGAGTATTTCAAAATTTGTGAAGCCAATATTAACGTATTTTTCATCAAACACAAAAGTTATAAGGAATTAAAATGGTTATAAATGAAGTGTTTTTCAAATAAGTGTATCATTTATTTATCGAAAAAAGTGTGAATTTCACTCATGGTACATCCACTTTAAATATCAAAGGCGTATATAAGCTTCATGATCAAAGCATCAATTATTGCAAAATTATCGATGAAAGCAAAATGGAGTCCAATAAGGAGGAAAAATGAAGATTCCTTATAACTTCAGGAAACCTTGCTTGAGTTCTACTTTGAGTCAAAGGGACACTTGGAGGGAAATATCTCACTATTTCTATTGCACCCACTGGATGTAATAATTATATTAGTATTGAATTTGCTAACCAGTTAGTGGTTCCCGAGTCAAATATAATTGAAAAACTAGACTTCTAGAATGATAATCAATATGACATAACCAATTTACAACTTAATATTGGAGATTATACAGTTCTATTGCAATTCATTGTTGGATCTTTATGGAGCGATGAGGGTGACATACTTCTAGGTTTACCCTATATGGAAATACTAGGGTATTTTATCTTAAACATGAAGAAGAAGTTTTCAACATTCTTCTATAAGAAGAAAATGATAACTTTACAAGACACTACATCATAACCAAATTCAATAACACCAGAAGACTTCAAAGATATCTCAAAAATTAATACTTCAAGAAAATCAAGAATCAATGCAAAATATGCAAAAAGAAATGGACAAAATTATCACCGATAAAAATAAAGAAAATTCTCGCCTTAAGAATCACAATCATAACTTGATCACCCAGATTAAGACGTTAAAAGGTGAGAATAAGTCGCACCAAGAAACACTAAAGCAACTTACTAACAAGAAATCACTTATTGATAAGAATAATGACTAATCCCATCGAAATCAAGAAATCGTCCGCTGTAAAAATCCAAGTTGCAGAGAAAGGAACAAATACAAGTCCAGTCGAAGTCAAGACAACGTCAGATGTTGGAGTACAAACCATAGAATCTATGGTTGTAATTACTAATCAAAATTCATCCATTAACCCTTGGATGGGGTATCATCTGCACATGAGTTAGGTGGCGAGGAGCAGCATGAGACTTCCATGTCTCACACATTAAGGAAACTCCCTGCCTCATTTAACTCAACCTCACGCGATTCTGTTGCAGATGGTACTACGGGTTCTCAAGCCACTCTCCTCATTTCACCTCGATGTTAATGGATTCAGACAATAGTTTTATTATGTCACTTCCCTGCATGACAACCTTGAAACATGCCACCAAGGTTATATTCGACCAACATGAGAAATTGGGCATCTGGCTCATTGGTTTGGACAATGGTTTTTATATGAATTTTCCTTCTCTGCAGTATTGGCACTCCACCTCCGCTTGGCTTTGGTTTGTCTTCCTTATTGGCATGTTGCGCCAATGTGGTTGTTCGAAAAGAGGCATTGCATGGCACAATACCTACGACATGATGGAAAATAGAAACATGGATATGAGGCATCATTCTAGAGATTTTGCTAGCTCATCATCTTTGCTTTACTCTACAGGTCCCACAACCCTTCCACCTTGGCACTCACCCTGGTCGTGTCCGATTGAGTGGTTCAACCTTAAGGGAAATTCTCTTGGGTTTTCTCTGGGGACAATTCCTAATGACCCATCCTCGTCAACTCCGCCTGCTCGCCCGCTTGTGCCACCTCCTCAACCTCAATCGACTCCTCATGCATCTAGCCCTCCTTGTGAGGACTGTTCAAGGCTTCTGGACACTGTGTTGATTCTTCACAACTTAGTCTTCGAGCTCCAACATGACCTGGAAGACATTTGGTTCAAGTTGGACCTGATTGACCACCACAGAGATAGTATGGACACCCTCTTAAACACTTTGTTCACTCTAGAAGCTGGACCAATGGATGTTGTTGCAGACATGATGGGAGGGACAAGAGTGATTCCTCTGTGGGACACAACTTAGCCTCTTGGACCTCCAAGCTAGTCTTGTTTTCAGGTTTTGAAGAGATTTTAGTTGTGTCATGTTTAGCAACTGTTATATTTGGGCCATGCACAACATTATCTTGTTTATGTAGACTAGTATTTCTCTTTTAGTCTTTTTCTTTGTCAAAAGACTTCACAATCCGAGAGGCATGTACTGGTTTCCCTACTGGGCAGTTCAGAGCCATAGTATTTTTTTTTGTCATGGAAGCCATAACTGTACTGACTGTAACTACAAATTCTGAAAGGTAATATATAGATACTTATTTACAAATCAAACAAAAAAATCATCCATTAACAGGGCAAGATCAATGCATGAAGAAAAGAAAACTCTGAAAGAAAATCAAGAAAACGCTACAAGTATAATAAGGGAAAATCATGCTACAAGAAATCCTTATTGACATCAAAATCATAAAATTAGATATCTTAAACAGTCGAAGTATCAATATCACTCAAGTCGGGAATGACTAACTTATTGTCCGAAAAATATCGATACCAATGCAATTAAGTCCTGTGATAACCATTCATCATGGAAGTGCAACATTCCACAAAATATTGAATTAGGATGGTTTGATCCTTTCACAATTCGACAGTTTTGATCAACTTTTCGTCATTCATATCGTCTTATATCATCAATATTGACAATGCCAAAAACAAAGAATCATGTAAAGACATTGCAATTTATAACAAAGATGTAAGCCTCTCGATAAATATGCTTTGAGGACAAATCATTTCTAAAGGGGAAGGCAATGTAACAAACATAAATATATATACAATATATAAATATAAATAATAACGAATAAATAATAATTAACTTACTTGAAGAGAAATATATTATGAAAGGTCATGTCTCTTATGAAAGGGCACTCATGTGTGGGTATATATACAACCATCATTTCTCATTTGTAATCATATCATTCATTTTTATACATTTATTCAATATATTATTATTTCATCTTAAATGGATTACTTTATATTCCATATATTTTAATTAATTTATGTGTGAACGAATTTTGTTCGTCTCGGACAAACACAAAAATATGTGATTCTTAAAAGGATTAAAGTACAAAAAAATGTTTAATTAAAAGATATATCACATAGAATTGATGCATCACAAAAAAAAAAAAAAATGAATTTCAAGTGAGTACACCATTAGGACACCATAGAAAAATGGTTTTAACATTTATTCAATCAACTTATTGCAAATCAATTTAAAATAAATTTAAAAAATGGAATGCTTTTTTTTCCAATGAAAATTCCACATTATATTGATACTAATATAATCTTTTTAAAAAAATAGTTCTTCACTAACAAGATAACGTCCCATATGGACAGTCCAGTACATAGAAAAATATCCATATAGACTAGATCAAAAGACCAAAAAATTGACTAGAACCTTAAACTTCTTCCAGGCGACAAAAAGACTACTAGCTGATCTAGGATCCTCTATCCAAGAGGAGAAAACAGACAAATACTAAGGCTTGACCCCAAAGAGATACAATGACATAGAGAGACCTTGGAAAAAATACTACAAATTTATGAAAAGGGTAGGACCCTCATGGCCATCAGCCCAAAGATTATAGACAATTCTCCCTCAGCTACTGAAAAGAGCCTTTTTTGAAAGGCAATCCGCTTGTTTGTTCTCTTCTCTATATATGTGCGCAAAGCTGATAGATCTGAAAAGCGAGCAGAGTTCATCTATTCTATCCTTCCATCCATCAACATTTTCCACCATTAGCACACCTTTTCGATTGAGCCAATCGATGACTATCTTAGAGTCCCCCAAAACATGTAAATCAGAAACTGTGATTCTAGCTGCAAGAGTTATTGTAGCCCAAGATCCCATAAGTTCAACTCTGAAATTTGTTCCTTTTCCGCAGTTTAGTATCCATCTATATTCTCTATGGTCATCAATATTTATGACGCCACCAGTGCCACTAAGAAGCCCATTTTTCTGAGCAGCACCATCAAACCAAGCAAGAGTTTTATCTACAGGAAGAGATGTGGCAGTATACCTTGGAATACGATTTTTATGAAAATTCTTTGATACGCCCATAGCTCCTTGGGCTAGATAGACGATTATTTGCATTGAAGGCGATGTTTATTCAAAGATGGACTTATTCATGTCTATCCAAATTTACCAGCATATATAGGCTAGGAGGGAAAGTATATTAGAGTTCTGTAAAGCTCAATTTTGGAAACATTCAATCACCGATTTGTCGTTCCATCCAATGGCTAGGTTTAAAACCTTTTTAATTTCCTCCCAAACTGATAGAGTGAAGGAGCAGTTTACAAATAAATGTTTTGTAGATTCTCTTTTATTTTTTCACAGATTACATAATCCCCTTCCATCCTCTCTTCTGTAAATTTTTCCAAGATAATATCTTGTTTTCAGCTAAAAGCCATACAAAGAGCTTTATCTTCAAAGGGAATTCCCACTTCCAAAGTTTTCTCCTCCAGCCACTGAGTTTGTGTTTCCACTTTTTATTGGATAAAGCTTCATAAACATTTTTAACAGAGATATGGCTATACATATCACCCCCAGTCCAAATCAACTCATCATGTCTATCAACTAATGAAATATAGGATTCAATCAAGCTCTGCCTGTAGCTATCCCATTCCATTGCTAGATTCTCTTCCAGCCCCAACTCGTTACAACTAATCCATCTTGAACCTGTCGTGCTCCCAATCATCATCTGACTCGCTTGATATAAAAGATGGATATCCTTTTGTTTTAGTCAATTCACCAAATCCTGAGACAAAAATGCATCCTGTCCCAGGCCTAAAATCACATCCTTCTCGACTATAATTGAGTGTCCTAAGCCCGGATTCCATGCCATCCACCGAAGAATGATTGACAAGGTGTTTTGTAGATTTTTCCACATCTGAGATCCATAAGGATGGACAGAATCCTTCGATCATAGCCAGGTCAGAACTGATCCATGCAGAAAGTATTTGTCCTTTAGAACCCTTTGCCAAATTCCTTGTTTCATCAGAGATCTTCAAAAAGTGTTTGTAGCCAATGCTTTATGGAATAGAAAAATATTTCAAAGGCCCCAACCTCCATAATTTTTGGGTCTTGCTATGGACTGTCAGCTGCTTAAATGATACCTACGCTTGAAATTGTTGCCTGACCAGAGGAAAGAGATGCTCATCTTACGAATTCTATGAAGAGAAACAATCAAAATATGAGCAAGGGTCATCCAATAGACAGGTTGGCTCTCTAAGACCGCCTTTATCAAAACAAATTGTCCCCCAAGGGACAACCATCTGTTACTCCAATGAGTTATCTTGGACTCGAATTTGTCGATTAGTCATTGCCAATCCTCTGATTTATAACTATGTGGTTTCAACACATACCCCAGATATTTGAAACCCAAAGCAAGTTCTTTACAATAAAAGAGAAGAATATCTTGTATAGACCTGAGAGTTTCCAGATGTACCCCCGAGTGTAGAAAGACAAACTTCTGAGCATTGATCACAAGGCCCGATGCAGGACGGAAATTTTGAAGAATATATTGAATTTCTCCCACTCCATTGGGGACTCTCTAGTCATAATTAGAATATCATCAACAAATAAAAGATGAAGAACTTTAATCAATCTAGAGACCTTAATTATGGAGATAGTACCTTCATCTTTTTCTTTTTTAAGAGCAAGACTAAGACCTTCCATAACCATGATGAAAAGAAGAGGCAACAACAAGCATCCTTGTCTAAGTCCTCTGTTGCTTTAAAAAAAATTGGAAGCCTCCCCATTAATCAAAATAGAATAAGTAGTAGAGGAACCACAAGCCATAATCCAATTGGTAGTTGGAATACCAAATCCACACTGAAGAAGAATTAACCTTAGATAATCCCAATTGGTACAATCATAAGCCTTTTTTAAATCGAGTTTCAGAATTATGGCTTGAAGTTTTTTACTTTTAATACTGTGTAAACACTCTTGGGCAGTGCCGATAGCATCAAGAATTTGCCTACCTTTAAGAAGATCCAGCTGCTCTTTTGATAATGATCTCGACAGAATTGGTCTAATTCTCTTAGCAATCACTTTTGCAATTATCTTGTAGCATAAATTTCATAAAGCTATTGGCCAAAATCATTGAAGGATGAGGGATTATTCACTTTGGGAATCAAGGCCAGAAAATTTGAGTTAATCGAACTAATAACCTCCCCTCTAATTCTAGTTTCTTCAACCATATCTAATAAATCATGTCCAACCAACTTGAAGAAGGATAATAAGAACTCCATAGTCCATCCATCTGGACCAGGACTTTTGTCCTTAGCAAATCCCCTTAGAATCTCATAAATTTCATCCTTTGTAACAACCTTTTCCAACAAGAGTAATTCATCCCCCTACACAAAACTAGGGAACAACCTGACAGAGTTGATTTGATATACAATAGAGTTATGGCTAGTATCACTAAAGAGAGTTTTAAAAAAATTTAATGCTTGAATCTTGATGGCTTGTTGCCCCATATGTATGCCCCCTGTTGCATCATTAATCTCCCAGATAAATTTTTGGTTTTGCCTATAGCTAGCAAAACGATGAAAGAACTTAGTGTTCTTATCACCACTTTTAATCCATACAGCTCTACTTTTTTTGTCGCCATTGTTCTTCCTCTACCAGCAATAACTTATTTCTCTCTGCTTCAAGTTTGAACACTGTTTGACCAATGTTTTTTGTACAGTTTCCTTGAATCATCAGTTCATAATTTCTTTCGAGAGTCTCTTCAATCTTGTTCAGGTCCAATATATCCTAAAGATGCTTCTCCTTAGCCCATTGTTTGACTCACATTTTTAAAGAAGTGAGTTTCCCCACCAGTCTTCATTGTGCACCTGTAATATGATGAAGACATGGATCGTTCCAGACATCCTTTACCATCTCCACAAAAGACTCCTCTCCAATCCAAATAGGGTTTAGTTTGAATGGATAAGCAATCGTCGACATCCCCACACCAAACTCAAGGAAAATCAGAGCATAGTCAGACAAGAAAGGAAATTGAACCTAAGTCCTATACCTCTGAGTTGAAGCAATGGGATCCTCAACTACATAAATCATGTCGATCCTTTTTTCAATACTGACATCCCTTGATTGGTCGTTCCTCCATGTAGGCACAATCTTTGTAGGATCAACATCCACTAAAGAGTTAAAAAAAAAAACGATTTGAAAAAACCCGCCAAAGAGTCTTGTAACGTTGAATGCCCCCAAACCTCCACATAAGAGGTAGTAAAATTCAAATATCTAGCTATAATGAGATCCTTTTGAGATAATATATCTGTAGAATCCACCAAAACCCATAAATGTTTTTGGTGCTGACAGGGTCCATAAACATTTAGAAGCGATAGCTTTCTATTGTCTATTAGGGAGTATCCTGACAAAAGAATACCACTAGTACTTAGAAAGGGATCTAGAGAAAATAATTTTGGATCCCAATAAGTAATTAACCCACCAGATGTCCCCATAGCACTAACAACACATATCATCCAATCAGGTCGGAGCTTATTCATAAAAAACCTTGCCTTATCCACAGTCACCGTAGTTTCTTGTAAGAAGATAATATTAGGAGAATTTTTTGTCAACAGTCTATGAAGGGAAGCTTGTTTCAGGGGTCCTCCTACCCCTCTGATATTGAGGGAAACTAAGATCATGATTTAGCCCTTGCCAGGTATTTTAATCCTCTAAGCGCCCCAAGATCGGTAGTAGTATTAGTAATAGTAAGTGGAATGGTGTTGGTAGACCCTGCCTTCCTACGAGCACTTCTTGTTTTGATTGGGGAGACTTCATACCCCAATCCCCTTGACCACGCTGGATCAATAACAACATGGGGTCCCTTCCCTTAACTATAAATAGATGTCCCTATAGTAGACGACCTAACCACGAGAGTAGAACCCAAGAAGGTCAGAATTGATAAAGAGTTAGAAGCCCTATGCATGGAAGGAATTAAGTCTGTTAACATTCTATCCAGGGAACTATCACTGAGAGCTAGTTCAACAAAATCGGAAGCATTAGAAGTATCCACCTCTATCCCAATATGACTAAAAGAAAGGTTTTTTACCACCTCAATAGGTGAAAACTCACAAGGACTCGGAGAACTGTCCCCATCCACAGCCGAAATCACAGGATTAGTGTACAAATTATTTTTAGTTTCGAGAACCAACCTTTTAGACTGGTCTGGAAAAAGAATAGAAATTAAGAGGCCATGCTCCCAAGCCGATAACAAAAAGTATAGTTTAGGGCAAAAATGTTTCAACTTACTGACAAAAGTCGTGTCCAAAGCTGCAGGACTTTCCTCAGAGCAGAGTCCTAGATAATCCAATGAAACATCGACATCCCCCAGCGGAGTGACATTGTCACCAAGTAAATCATCTACTAAGTCATCATCTGACAAGGAACCATAGATGTTTGGACACTCCTTTCGCAAATGACCGGTCCTCCTGCAAAGAGAGCAACAAAATGACAGACCCAAGTAGTCCAAACGTTGTACAAACAATAGACCCCGCCATTTAATCTCAAGAACTTCCAGAAGTCCTTCATAGATACCAACTTCAACAAGCACTTTTTCCATTATTTTATTCAAAGAAAGCAAGTCTGCATCATCTATTTTTAGGAAGCGCCCAATGGCATTCCCAACCGCTTTCAGAGCTTTAAAGTTCCACAACTGTAATGGGAGGCTCAGGAAGGGCACCTAAATATGTCGAATGCTGAAATATTTCGTTGCAAGATTAAATCTTAGACACCACCTTTTCAACATTAAAATCCCCCCATCGAAACTCCAAAACTTATTTAGTACCAGTTCAGAATCCTCCAGACATTTGAATACAAAGCTCGACCAACCTCTAGGAAACAAAAGCACCTCCGAGGTATATCCTAACAAGGGTAACCAGTTCTTAAGCACCCACTCTTCCATAGAAGTGACACAACGTGAATGATATGCAATTCTTCCTACTAAAGCATAGAGCACCAAATTACAAGATTCTTTAAGGCCTATATCCATACCCATAACCAACTTCCGTTTTGTATGTTTTGGCTTCCACACCTTCACTGTGTGTTTTTCTCAGCTCCTATGCTCTATTCGGCCACCTCTACCATCATCCAAACCTTTATCAACCTTGGAACCCTTCGAAAAACCCTTCGACAACCCTCCTAACCCCTGCGTCTTCTCAGCAAAATGAGAGACCACAGAAGGACTGACAGTATGCTCTGCAACTTCTTGCAAAGAACAAAAATCCGAGGTGTTTACAAACTTTTGCAAAGGACGTGGTTCATAAGGAAGAGTAGTAGGGAAGGCTCTCGCATTCAACTCAGCATTAAAATGCTCGTCATGGTGACATACTGAGTTAATAACTCCACTAGACGCATCCACCAAGGCGAATAACCCTGCCCTCTCCCAATGCTCCTCGTCAACCGCACTCATGAGTGCGTTGACTTCGCTATCCATTTTGAAGCACACTTGGAAGCCACAAAAAGCTCCACCGATGTAAGCAGTTATGAAACAGGAATAATGCAATCTCGTCAGAGTTAAGGAATACCAGGAAATGGGAGGAAGGTAATGAGTGACAAGACAAGATCCAGAACCGTAGTCAGAGAGCCTTCTAGATGGCTTACACCTCCTCCACTACACTAAGAACTGTAACCGAAGAGACTCTCAGGATTTAATAAATGTGTACCATGAATAAAAACTCTTGCCCACTCCCAACGTCGCCATAAGTAGAGCTCGCATAAGCATCCCATCTGTCAGCTTGCCTTACCCTACCAGCTACTATTTCCGCATCCATTGAACTCTGGTTCTATACTTCAAAGAGCCTAAACTAAGGAAGTATTCAAGCTCCCCAAACCTATTGCGCCATTGCCATGAAACCTGCAAACTTTGGTTTCCTTCAGGATTTGAAAATCAGCTTCCCTCTCTTTTTTTCCAATAAAAATAAAATACTTGGAAAAAAAAATGATATCAACATCTAAATTTATTTTTTATGATTAACCCATCTAATATTGTTAGTTATAATGATCATACACTTAAGCTTACCCCGCATATATATATATATATATATATATATATATATACCTTACCCTCACCTAACATGTATTTAAAGAAACCTTATCATCTTTATAAAAAAATGGTCTTTATAAAAAATGAGAGTACAAATGCACAATTTGAAGTGATGTATACGATGATATTTTTAGTAATGCCTCACCAAATATATATCCAAACCTTGCACCCTTTGGGAAGATGATAGAAAAATGCTCAGTCGAAAATGATGTAATAAATATTTATCCAAAAAAACCTTGCACCCTATGGGAAGATGAGAGAAAAATGCTCAATCGAAAATGATGTAATAAAGATAAATCTTTCAATAATGCCATTGATATTGATGGTGTTTATATGGTCCAAAACACTTTCTTCTAGATAATAGTGTGATGATGTGTATTTCCCAAACTCTTTATCATGTTTATAATTATTTGATAAAATGTGATAATAAAAATGTAATATATTCAAAGTAGGTAAAAAAAAATGGTTAATAATATTTTTGATGAAAATGTAATATATAGTAAAAAAGTGATGTAGTTAAAAAAAAAAAAATTAATAGTATTTTTTATGATGTGTATATGATTTAATTTTTCAATAATATTGTTTAGAGTGTATATATGTTTGAGAATATATTTTTAAATGATATATTTATTATTATTATAATAATAATAATAATCTAATTTTAAAATCACGATCAAACTAAATACTAAATTAGTGTATAAAATCTTCTTATTTATAAAACATATCCTTATATATTTTGATTTCAATTTTTATCTCTAATAATAAATACAAAAATATCTATAAAAAAAAACATTTTCAACCATATACACACCATCAACCCCATTATTAAAACATATACACACCATCAACCCCATTATTAATGCACACCACTTTCGATTGAACATTGCATTTTGATGGTCAAATGCCTTACAATGAACCATCTAAAAAGGAAAGAGATTGTTTTGTTCCAAACCTTTTGATATGTCATAATCATTAATATACCATGGTGTTTTGTCATAAAGTTGTTGCCCTCTCACTTCGAAGAGTGGAATAATTTATTGAGAATATTATGACTTGTTCTCATTATGGGAAAGAGCCAAAAGTCCAACCAATTTCATTAAGTGAGAAAGGAATAGTTAGCGCGGAAAATAACTTTAGGATGAGGTTGGGTTGCTTCATTAAATTATGAAAAGAAAGCATATCAAAAAAGAAAGCATATCAAAATATCTCTCGGATAAGTGGAAATATTAAATATGGAAAATTTTTATTATTAAATATTAAATATGGAAATTTTATTATTATTAAATATTAAATATGAAAAAAATCTTATGGGAAGAGTTTGTGATTCTTGAGAGAAAAAAGATAAGCATTCATTATTTATTTATCAATTTAGGTATTTTACATGGCATTGACTTTGTAATCATTTATCTTTTAATTTAAACATTTTTATAACATTTGAAATAAGAAATTTTACACATAACATTGAGTTTGTAATCATTTATCTTTTAATTTAGATATCCTTATAACATTTTTAAGAAAATAATGTAAATATTTAGTTAATCGATTTCATTTTTATGATTGGTGGATTTCATATCGTGATAATTCTGAGATAATATGGATCAATTATATAATTTAAATGGTTGTGGTCAATGTTATTGGGTATCCCATATGACATTGAGTTTGTAATCACTTACTTATCAATTTAGACATTCCTATGACATTTTTAACAAAAAATTGTAATTATTTTTATGATTGGTGGATTTCATATCATTATAATTGTGGAATAATATAGATCACTTATATCAATTAAATGGTGGTGGTCAATGTTATTGGGTGTGCCACATGACATTGAGTTTGTAATCACTTATCTATCAATTTAGACATCCCCATGACATTTTTAATCAGAAATTGCAATCGCCTCCAAGTCAAGGAGAGTAATCAACTTCAAAAGAATGCATAAATATTTAGCCAATCCATTTCATTTTTATGATTGATGGATTTCATATTGTTATAATTGTGGGATAATGTGGATCACTTATATCATTTAAATGGTTGTGGTCGATGTGATTGGGTATTCCACATAACATTGAGTTTATAATCACTTATCTATCAATTTAGACATCCCTGTGACATTTTTAACAAGAAATTATAATTGCCTCCAAGTCAAGGAGAGCAATCAACTTCGAAAGAGAGTGTAAATATTTAGTCAATCGATTTCATTTTTATGATTGATGGATTTCATATTGTTATAATTGTGGGATAATATGGATCACTTATATTGTTTAAATGGTTGTGGTCAATGTTATTGGGTATTTACTTACTTCTATGTTTGTTAGTTTAATTGATTGTTGTCAATGTCAATTTAATTGGTCGTTCTCAATGTTGTTGAATATTTTGTTAATTCCATGTTGATATGTAACCATTTGCATCTTTTATTGTTGTCAATGTTAGTTTAATTGGTTGTTGTCAATGTTGTTGACTATTTCGCTAACTCCATGTTGATAGGTAACTGTTTGCATGAGATGCATGAAGATAGATTTTTCTTTAAAAAAATTGAACCATCTAAAAAGAACTATAGAAATTGAACTTAACATATTTCTTATAATAATTTAAAATTTGAATCCTCGATCAGGGTGCCACATGGTGATAATCATGACCACGCGATGCATCTGAAGCAAGCTCAAATAGATGACACATGGCAAGTCTGATGAGATGAGGGTAACAAAAGAGGAGGTTGACATTTACCTTGGCTTGTCGTCCATCCTTGATGATGGCTTTGGTTCTTCTATAGATATTTAATTCTATTACCATCGTCATTACAAAAGCACATGATGAGTTTTGGGTGTTAGTTAATTTGTGTACGATTGCAATAATGCATTAGGAAGGCAGTGTGGTATTTTTTCTAAGCCCGCATGCAACGTCGGGTTTCCTGTCAAGTTTTATATCGACAAGGTATTGGTTGTGACTCTCACCATTGTTTGGATGTGTGGTGGAGTTGGTGTTCAAGAACAGGGTAATTCGTAGAGGAATTGGAAAGGAACTTGTCGAGAACCACTAAGAGAGGAGGTTGAAATCTTGGTGCCTTGAGATTGGTTTAGTGTAGATGGGTTTTAGTTGACATGAAGATAGAGGGGAAACACAAGCATGAGAAAGGGGAAAGTAATCGTAGCAAGGGTAGACCATAGGTTGTAGAGCAGAGGAAATAACAAAGGAAGCAACAAAGACTTATCACAAAGGTTTCTTAGAGGAAGTGAAGATGGAGGTGGAGAGAATTTAAAGTAGGGTTCGTGAGCACTATGGCATAACCTCCAATTCTCAAGTAGAGGAGGAAATTATACAATGGGTTTGTGATACATACTTCTCACAGAGTAGGGAGACCAAATTCTCGAGGATGCTTGAAACGCACTAGCACATGAAATCTTCATATCCATACTAGTGAAAGAGAGAGTAGCTCAATAAAAGGTGGCCCTCAACATGTTGGACCAACTAGAGGAGAAGAAAGATAATTTAGGTCACTAGTATGACCATTTTATCATTGAAATTAGGACGATGGCCATAAAAAGAAGGAAAGTAGAGGGAAATAGGCACCCTGTGATTATGACTAACCCTTGAAAGGTCATTCTATTCATCTTCATCAACCTTAACCCAAACTTTAATAATCAACCTTAATCATTTAAAATAAAATTATAACATTGTTATGTTTTATCATCCCAATAAATAAATACTTCAATCCTACTACTCATTTTGGTGGTCATATATTTTTAAATATCAAAATATAATATCAATCATAATATGAAACACTGAGATTTTGTTATAATTGTTAGAGTTTGTTATCATTATTATATAGACATTCTCATACTGTCCTTTAGCAAGTTTGGCAACCCTGATACTAGTAAAAGACTGCCAATGATGTAACTATTTTTTTTATCATTATATAGAACTAGACATTCTCATATTGTCCTTCACCAAGTTTGGCTACCCTGCTTGATACTAGTAAAAACTGTCCATGATGTAACTATAGTTTTTACATTAGTACAGACTGTCCATGATGTGACTATAGTTTTTACATTAGTACAGACTGTCCATGATTATCGTCCTCTAGCAAGTTTGGCAACCCTGCTTGATACTAGTACAAACTGTCTATGATGTGACTATTTATTTTACATTAGTACAGACTGTCCATGATGTGACTTTTTTTTTACATTGACTCACCCCATTACGAAACGGTCAAAACAACCGATAAATTTCTTATAACAATTTAGAATTTCAGCCCGATTCTTGAATACAATTTATTCGAATTTTTCCATTTTGTACCGAATTTTTAATTCGTTTTTGCGCGTACAATTTCATCATGTTTCGGAGTTTATCCCTCTCCGAATTGAGCCAGAAAAAACTTGAAACGCTATAACTTGTTAAAAACCCTGAGACACATTAGATAAATCCAAACCATAAAATTTTGCTGATTAATATTGATCATAGAATTTTGTTTTGCTCAATTCAACTGATTAAAAAACCTGAAACACACTACATTCATTTAAACCATAAAATTTTGTTGATTGATCCAAATCATACAATTTTGTTTTTACCCAATTCCCGTGAAGGTAACCCATAAAAGTTCATTTTGAATCACATTTTGAAATGATTTTGTTTTGCCCAACTCCAGTGAGTGCAGCCAAAAAACGGTGCATTTTGAATCACATTTCATGTTTGCTGTAACTTAAAACAGGATAACTTCGCTCAAGTGGCAACTGCCATCAAATTATCCTTATAAAGACCTTGGGCCAATGATAAACAGATAACTTCACTCAAGTGGCAACTGCCATCAAATTATCCTTATAAAGACCTTTTGCCTATGATAAACAACAACTGCAAGTCCATAGCATGCATTTCATTTCTGCTACCTAACTAAGGAGTCTGTAAAGCTTTCAGCAGCAGAACTAGAATATAGTTCATGAGCCTGGAATTTCCCTGCATTGACCATGGAGAGTAGTTATAGTGGCACTTTGGAGCAGCCATTGATTAATCCAGCAGCTACCACAACTTATGGCTCAGTGAGGAGCACTCTGACAGTCATACTCCAATGGACTCTGTTTATCGCAATGTGGGCAGTGTTCATTCTGTTGATTTGCCAGATAGTTCTGTTTCCTTTCAACTTCTATCTTCAATTCCTCGATATATGGTTCGACTTGACGGGCGGCTCATTCTTTGGGTATTCAGGTAACCATCCATGATCCATCTTCTATGATTTTGAACATCATAATCAAATTCACGTTCATAGATTTCAGCGTTTATTTTGAAATTCGAGAAGAAATCTAGACTGTGTGTTCCATTTCTTACTCTACAGACTATGTATGTCAAAAGTTTGATAGAAACAATTATTCCTGTATGGTCTTTAAGTTGTACGAAATATATTTTAATGCAAGATTTACTGAAACATTCCCAGAATACCCACCTGAGAGAACAATTTTTTGTATCCAGGGTTGATCAATTAGAAATAACTAGGAATGCTTTGTCTTGAACCAGAATACCCAGCTGAGAGCTGAATTTTTTGTATTCACGGTTGATCAATTAGAAATAACTAAGAATGCTTTGTCTTGAATTTAATGATAGTCATTTCTGGCTTGTATGAAAGTTTCTGATAGTACATACGCACGGTGAAGGTTTGACAAAATGTTTCCGCAAGTAATTTAGTAAAATCAGAGGCTCTTTATAGCTTATAGCTTAAGGTTGATATGATTTTTTATAACTTTTCTATTTATTTTCTGCTGTTACAGGGAGCACATTACTTCTTTACGCCGTTCCAATTGTAATTATAGCATTCTTGGGGTTTCTATACATTGAGATTTCTCCGAAGGATGCTCACAAGTTTGTTTTCTAGTCTCTTTTACAGTTTTTATGTCCAAAATTGAGAAAATTTCACAAGTTTGTTTTATAATCTTTTTATAGTTTTTATGTCCAAAATTGAGAAAATTTCACAAGTTTGTTTTCTAGTCTCTTTTACAGTTTTTATGTCCAAAATTGAGAAAATTTTAAGGAATTGGGAAAATTTTAAGTGGAAACTTTGGGGAATTTTGCTGAATCTTGTTTGGTTTTGGCAATTTTTGGAGTAAAATCATTTATTGATTTAGAATGAGCAATTTTGGAAAAAAATGAAAATTAGTCAAATAACTAGATTTAGCTCTTTAAATTTTCCATGGAAAAATTTCGCAGAAGCCATTCACCACTACCTGTAATTAAGATTATTCTGAGAAAAATCATCTTTGGAAAACAGAACTTAACTGGAGACAATGAATCTGTCAAAAGTAAATTTAAGTAATAGTGCTTTGGATCTTTCATTCTCCAGCCTAAAATGAGATGTATATTAGCACCATAGTACATGAGAGTTTTGTTTGATACATTCATGAATCTAATTTTGCCTGATGTTGATGAATTTGATTGGTTGGTTGGGCATGTTGTTAAAACTTCAGGAAGAAGAAATCTGAGAACCCCCGACTTCGTTCATGGACATTTCCAGTACTTGTAGATGGACCCTTTGGGGTGGTTTCTGCTGCTGAACTAGTTGTGATAATACTGACTGTCATATACATTGTGGCAACAATGGCTGCATTTATAATCAGCGACAATACAGCGATTGGCCGGATACCTTTGCCTTCGTATGAAAAGAGGTATCTCAGCTCTTTTCCCCTTTACATAACTTGGCAATCAGCCTTTACATAACTTGGATATCAGCTTGCATAGCACATTTCGCTGTTAATGTTTATCTTATTACATCTGCTTTGCTTTTGCATTTAATGGTAATTTGAACTCAGAGATTAACTATTTTGTAGCAGTGTCAATAAGGCGCATGTATGTAGATTCCTTAAATTACCTTGTGAAGTACCTGAAGATGAACCTAAAACCATTAGCACCGATCAAGTTTAGTTTAATTTACCCTTTCACAGAATAGCACCGATATTGCAATACTTAGCTGTATATAAGTAGCTTAATCTGTTCACATCTTACTCTTCTTTTTCTTTTTACCAAGGAGAAGTGCCCCTCAGCTTTGTTACATTCATTTCTTACTTTTCTTTTTCCTCGGAGAAATGTACTTCTTCCTGATAGACACTTTCCAGGATCAGTAAAGAGTAATGTATATATTAAATTTCAAAAAAATAATTTGATGGCCACACATAAATCATTCCAAAAGGTCAAAAGCCAAGAAGATGAGATAGATAATGCCCACAGCCAAGTTATACTTTTAGTATTGCAGTAGTCTAAATTCGTTCTAAGTTTTAAAGTTTGGTTTTTTTGATATTTTTTTGTTTAGTTTTGTTTATAATGAATGAAAAATTATTGAATTTATAAGTTTGAATAGTTAAATGTATATAATTCCAATACTCAGTAAATTTATTACATATTCAAAAATACAATTAAAATCACATATAATTGATATTTCTTTCAAATTTCAACTATAATAATCAGATTTCAATAAAAAAAAATAACCAAAAACATAAAACTTTTAAACAACACCCTATATAGTAAGATACACATTGATTATACCTTTGTGTTTTCCGCTCAAATTTCACACAGAATCAAACGTCTAAACAACACCCTCTATAGTAAGATACACAATGATTATACCTTTGTGTTTTCCGCTCAGATTTCACACAGAATCACATCGAGATATTGCTCGTGCTTTAGGAAAATCGACAGAGCCTCCAAATATATTAATGGGTTCTATTCGATTCCTTCAAACGCTTTTTAATTGCGTTGTGCGGCCTTGCTTTAAGGGCAGCTTCCAACGGTCTGGTCCAGGAGTCTCTGCTTCGGATTTATGCCAGATCCAATGGGCTCTATTCGATTACTTCAAATGCTTTTTAATCGGGTCGTGCGGCCTGGGCAGCTTTCGACGGTCTGGTCCGGGAGTCTCTGTTTCGAATTTATACCAGAACTGGCGTGTATGTAGAGATTGATAAATTGTGAAGCAAGAAATGCAGAGAGAAAGAATAAAACAAAAAACAGTATATTAGAATATAAGAAGAAGAGTACAAAACGAGTACATGAAGAAGATCATGAAAAAGATGTTATGCAAAGGGAAATAGCTGAGCTAAATAGGCTCAAGCAAATCAAGAATAGAAAGTACAACTGGCCAAAACAACTGGCAGTGTACAGTCAGCCTGTTGAGGTTACGTTATATTTAACACTTCCTCTTAAACTCAACACATCAGCATTGATTATGCCTAAGTGTTGTCTCTGAAAATCAAAAACCGATTTTCCCAGTGGCTTTGTAAAGATATCAACAAGCTGATATCGAGAACCACACAATTGTAGTACAATATCACCATTATTGACTAGCTCGCGTATGAAATGAAAACTAGTGTCAATGTGTTTTCTTTTCTTGTGAAATACATTATTTTTAGATAAAACAATTGCTGAAGTATTGTCACAGAAAATAGGAATTGGATCATTTTTTGTATGTGACATATCTTTCAATATTCTTCTCAGCCACACAGTTTGACAGGAAGCTGAGGTAGCAACGACATACTCTGCCTCTGCAGAAGATATTGAAACAATTGGCTGCTTCTTTGTTGCCCATGAGATCAGGTTCGTGCCCAGTTGAAAAATATGTCTAGATGTGTTTTTCCTGTCGTCTAGACTACCTGCAAAATCACTGTCTGTGTAACCAAAAAGTTGATTACTATCAGATTTAGTGTACCATAAGCCGAAATTGAGAGTTGCTGCAACATATCTCAGAATTCGTTTCGCTATTTTCCAACGAGAATCTTTGGGGGATTCCATGAATCTGGAAACAAGGCTGGTTGCATACATAATGTCAGGCCTAATTGTTGTAAGATACAACAAACTACCTACTAAGCTTTTGTACAGAGTAGGGTCCACTATAGGGCCTTCATCTTTCTTGCTCAATTTTGTGCCTAAAGGTATAGGGGTTTCTGCTGGATTGCATTCTTCCATGCGAAATATTTTGATGATGTCTGTTGCATACTTTTTCTGACAGACAAAGATGCCTTTGGTTGATTGATCAACCTCAATCCCTAAAAAATATTTCATTATGCCAAGATCTGTCATCTCAAACTCAGATTGCATGGCATGTTTAAAATTTGTTAACTCAAGATTTCTCGTATAGATCATGTCATCAACATATAAACATACAATCAAAATTTTACCATGCTGATCTGTTTTGGTATAAAGAGTTGGCTCATTTTGGCTTCTGCTAAAACCACTTTTGATCAGATAAGTGTCAATTCTGTTGTACAAGGCTTTCTTCAACCGATATACTTTGGCTGGGTGCTCTTGGACTTCAAATCCAGGTGGTTGATCGACATAAACTTCTTCTTCTAAGAAACCATTCAGAAATGCTGACTTGACATCCATTTGGTATACTTGTCATTTGTGTTGGGTTGCTATGGCCAATAGAGTCCTTACAGTGTCTAATCTTGCTACTGGAGCAAAAGTTTCACCATAATCAGTACCTGGTTGTTGTGAGAATCCTTTGGCAACAAGTCTTGCCTTGTGTTTTTCGATCTGCCCTTTTTCATTGAG
>ML812163.1:14499-71496 GCA_009831015.1 Picea engelmannii
TGAGTATGAAGCTTTAATGCTCGGTCTGAAGCTGTTGAAAAAAGTTGGTGCTAAGCAAATAATGGTAAGGGGTGATTCTGAATTAATTATTAAACAAATTAAAGGTGAATATGCCGCTAAACATCCACGCCTTAGAGCCTACAGGAATGCTATTCTTGATGCGTTGAAGTGTTTTAATGAGGTGGACTTGCAGGTAATGCCTAGAGGACAGAATATTCTGGCCGACGGATTAGCTACGTCATCCGCTTCCTGCAAGATTCCTTTCCGCCAAACTCGCCCATACACTGTTGAAGTGAAATGTAGACTGACAGTACCTGATAATATCAGGTACTGGCAAGTGTTTGGAAATGACGATCAGATAGAAGATTTTCTGCAATGCAAGAACAATTTTGAATGTACAAACATAGATGTAGAAAACGAAAACAAAAATGTAAATAATTATGAGTTTGAAATTGATAGTGTTAATACTGTAAATACAGTAGATATAGAGGATACAGTGGATTAAGGAGAGTTAGGGGACGACGAAATGGAGGCCGAAGTTTTACAATTGAAAAGAAATATTTTATCTAGAGGTCTTGTCCCTTTAGAATATTTGTTTGACAATGACGATGTAGCTAAGAAGCCCAGAATAGAAGCCCATGGGAAAGAGGTAGAAGACTGCAATATAGGAACTGAAGAGAAACCTAGGATGGTTAAACTATCCAAATCTTTACCCCCAGAACAAAAGCTTAAGTACATTGAGTTATTCAAAGAATATTCAGACGTTTTTGCCTGGAGCTATGAAGATTTGAAAGCCTATGACACCAGCATTATACAACACAGGATTCCCATAAAGGAAGACCAGAAACCATTTAGGTAGAAACTTAGGAGGATAAATCCCAAGTTGCTTCCCTTGATAGAAAAAGAGATTAAGAAAATGTATGATGCCAAGATCATAGTCCCACTACGTTTTTCTAAATGGGTATCTAATTTAATCCCTACACGTAAGAAAACCGGGGAAATCAGACTCTGCATAGATTTCCGGAATTTGAACAAAGAATCCTTGAAGGATAATTACCCCTTGCCTAAGATGGATCACCTCCTGCAAAGAGTGGTCGGGTCCAGTCAAATTTCTCTGTTAGATGGTTTCTCAGGCTACAACCAGGTCCTAGTTCACCCTGACGATCAGGAAAAAACCGCTTTCACCACACCATGGGGCACTTTCATGTATGTGAAGATGCCTTTTGGTCTGATGAATGCAGGAGCAACCTTCCAGAGAGAAATGGATATCGCCTTCGTTGAAGAGTCAAGTAAGTTTATTGCCGTTTATTTGGATGATGTGACTGTATTTTCCCAATCTGATGATGAACACCTGCGGCACCTTAAACGAGTTTTCGAAAAGTGTAGAAAGTTTAGGATTTCATTAAATCCCAAGAAGTGTATTTTTGGGTTAGAAGAGGGTAAACTATTGGGACATATCATCTCTAAAGAGGGAATCAGAATCGACCCCAGCAGAATTGAGGCCATCCTAAAGTTAGAACACCAAAGAAACCTCAAAGAACTACAATATTTTATAGGGCAAATTAACTTTGTTTGAAGATTCATTCCTAATCTAGCCAAGCTCCTCCAAAACATTACAAACATGCTAAAAAAGGACACAAAAATAAAATGGGATTCTGAGTCCAGGCAATCCTTCGAACAGGTAAAATGAGCACTTACAGAAGCCCCAATTTTGATTAGTCCCGATTTCACTAAAGATTTCTATCTTTTTTCTTTCGCCTCTGAGCATACTATAGCAACGGTATTACTGCAGAAGAACAGTGAAGGGTATGAAAAACCCACAACTTTCTTCAACAAATCCCTAAGAGATGCTGCACTGAACTATAATATCATGGAGAAACAGGCTTTTGCTTTGGTAAAGGCTATAAAGGACTTCAGGGTCTATATTCTTCATTCACACGTCATAGCATATGTTCCAAACGCGGTTGTGAAAGATATATTGACACAAGACAACCCTGATGGGAGAAGGGGAAAGTGGATTGCAGTTATTCTAGAATACGACATAGAAATTAAGCCCACAAAACTGATCAAAGGCCAAGGCCTTTCCAAATTGATGGCTGAAACTAACTTTCAGGCTCTTGACATTAATTTTCTGGACGTGGCAGATGAACAGGGTGATATGGCAACTCCAAACATTAAAGAGGTTTTTCTAAACTCTCCATGGTATGCAGAACTTATTTTTATTTTACAAAATTTACAAGCTCCCCCTGGTTTAACTAAAACTAAGGCTAGATTTTTAAAGTTGAAGGCATTGAAATTCTGTATTCTAGAAGGAAATTTGTATTGGAAATACCCTGGAGATATTCTTTTAAATTGTTTACTGAAAGATGAAGCTGATAAAGTGTTGCAGGAGTTTCATGCAGGAGAATGTGGTGGCCATTTGAACTGGAAGGTTACAACCAACAAAATACTCAGAGCTGGATTTTACTGGCCCACCTTGTTTGCATATGCACATCAGAAAGTAACAACATGTCACCAGTGTCAGCTATTTGAGGGTAAAAGGAAACTCCTTCCTCTACCTCTTAAACCAATTTCAGTCGTGGCTCCATTCCAGCAATGGGGACTCGATTTCATTGGAGAAATACATCCTCTGTCTTCAGGCCAACATAGGTGGATTCTTACTGCCACTGATTATTTTACGAAATGGATCGAGGCTGTACCAAGCAGGCAAGCCACTGACTCTGTTATTATCAAATTTCTTGAAAATAATATTTTATCTCGTTTTGGTTGTCCTAGAAAGATCATTACTGACAATGCAGCTGCCTTTCGGTCGAAGAAACTAATTGACTTCTGCAGTCGTTACCACATTGTCTTGGGGCATTCCACAACCTACTACCCTTAGGGGAATGGGTTGGTAGAATCTTCAAACAAGACTTTGGTGAATATCATCAAGAAAACATTGCAAGAGAATAAAAAATCATGGCATGATAAGCTGGTATTTGCTTTATGGGTAGACAAACTGACCACCAAAAGGTCCATTGGTATGTCACCATACCAGCTGGTCTACGGTATTGAGGCTGTGTTCCCAACTTCTTTGGGAGTCCCTGTCATGAAGTTACTTCAAGAGATGCAATCTGAACCAAAAAACTCCCAGAGACGCATCAATCAGATGATTCATTTGCAACAGACTAGAGAGGATGTTTTCAACAAAACACAGGTCATCCAAGAGAACATTAAGAAGATCTTCGACAAACGAACCAAAGAGGATGATTTTGAGCTGGGAGACCTGGTGTTGAGATGGGATGCCAGGAATGAGGACAAGGGAAAGCATGTGAAATTTGATCACCTGTGGATAGGGCCCTACATGATCCAAGCTTTCAGAGGAAACAATGCCTTTCTGCTAAACAATGCCGATGGGTCAGATCTGCCAGGAGCACCGGTGAATGACAGAATGCTGAAACATTATGTCCCACCTCAGTAAGAGAATTGAAGAACTCACTCTCCATTGTACATACCCATTTTAATTTTCAGTTTTTACCTACATTTTCTGAGTGAAGAACATATGTTAGTTTGTTGAAGCCCAAAGAGAAGGCCCTAAGCTGCTGATCACTGTTCTTCAAAATTTTCCTGAGAATAAGACAAACTAAGGCTACTAGACAGATATGCTCGGAATGACAGGAAACTGGATTATTGGCACTTAACAGGGCAAGTACCATCCCCAGGTGGAGCTGCTGTTATCACCCCATAAATTATGGGAATCAACTTATGACTTGGATATTATGGATATTATCTGTATCTAGTGTTCTTATTGGAAATTGATTTTTCATTTTGCAAAAAAGAAAAATAAAAAGAAAAGGGGGCATAAAAGAATTGAAACAAAAATCCACATGCAATAATAGTAACTTGGTCATACCGTTCAAGCACGACCAAGTTCTTTTAAATTTTCAATGTTGATAAGTTAGTGAATACATCTGACCAGATTGTCTAATCCTGGTCAGATATCCCCTAGGTTAGAATTAGTGAATACGTCTGATCAGACTGTCTAATCCTGGTCAGATAGCCCTTAGGAAGAATAATACCTTAACCCAACAGTTTAATCTGGGTTATTTGTATTGTGAAAGTAGGTTAGAATGTAGATTAATTGCTTTGATTGCCTTGCCCAAATAAAACTCACTTGAAGAAAATGCTACATCAAGTCCCTGTTGCCTAAGGATAGTTGAAATAAGGTCCCCTTGGTGGTGTCTATGACAAAATTGAAAAAAAAAAAACCCATAAGAAATCACTAATCCTAAGTTTTTCCTACACATGACTTTTTTCGCTCCCGACCTATGCTTCATTCACTTTCCAATGGTCTAGATCGCGGCGATTAGATCAACGACTCACATAGCATTTCAGACCCCCCCTAGTGTTCTTCTTTTAATGGAGGGGGGGGGGGGTCCGGAATCGGTGATAATGTTTACGCAGATCTGGACGGTCCAGAACAGAGCGCATGAATTCACGGCCCACATTAGATTTTGGACCCCCCCACCCGTTCTGCCTTTAACGGAGGGGGGGGGGTCCGGAATTGGTAATAACTTGGGCGCACATCTGGACGGCTTGAAACTGAGCGCTCGAATCAATGGTTCACATTGAATTCCGGACCCCCCCCTCCTTTCTTCCTTTAATGGAAGGGGGGGTCCGGAATGGGTATTAAGGAGCGCGCTAAGATCTGCGGTTAGGAAACCAACGCATAGATCAATGGATCACGATGGATTCCGGACCCCCCTTGGTGTTCTTCTTTTAATCAAAAGGGGGGGGTCCGGAAATAATATTCTTTGCATCGGGCCCATTTTACAGTTGGCATTGTCCTATTGGTCCGGAAGTATTTTCACCTTATGTCGTCTGACAGCCTCCATCACTCCGGGATGCCATCCTCCACTAAGTCCACTTGTCCCACTTTCCCTCAGGTTGAGTCCCATCCCATAAATGCTGCCAGTCCCTGCCATTAGGCCTTTACCCTTTCCATTCAAGACCATCCCCCTTCGGCGACTTTTACCTCCAATCACCTGCCTCCACGTCACTCCTCCATATGCTTTGGCCACCGTCATCTGCCACTTCATCCCTAGTGGCCCATTGTCCATTAATAACTGGATAATATACCCGTTGTCATGCTGACCTTTTTCCCGCGTCCAACTGACCCATTTTTGAATAAAACTACCGTTTCCCTTTTTATTCGTTATTCATCCATCACGCCAGAAACCTCCTATTCCTCCATTGCTCCCGCATTGATTTCACCTACAGTCAGTCGACCCCACTAACGTATTATTTATTGCAGGTACAGTTGCTGAAATGGTTTCAAAGACAAGACAATCGGAAGAGGAAGAGAATCCTTTTCTTCCTCCTCCGGTTGACCTGGATAAAATTCCCTTGGTCGATAAAGATCGCTTGATAGCTGATACTATATGCAGTTTTGACTTTTCTGATCTTCAGTCATGGCTCCGAGAGGTTTTCCTGGACTAGAGCGACGAAATTGGACTCTGGGAGTCCAATTTTCCCCTGTATCTTTTCCCCCAGATTCATAATTTCCCCGAGTTTTCCCTCAAATGCCAGGCCCATTACATCCCTTACCAGAAAGTCATCGTTTCTTCATCTGGAGACGTCCTTTTCTTCATCACCCCTGAAGATATTGACCAGATAATGCAAATTACCCGCGCGGAATCTGCGTCCACATTTAACTTAGAAATCCTCACCGAGCTATATCAGAAAATGACTTTCCCTCAGAGAGCTCAGATATTCGATCTTTTTCTCCCCACTTCCGCTCCACTCCCGTCCACCAATCCCCCGTACCCTTCTTCCATGTTTTACACCAAAGGAAATCAAATCATTTCTTCTTTGTGTGCACTGCTTGGTTACTCTTCTGATCAATGGGTGGATGAGCCCATCCTGGGTTTTCTATCCATCTTCTCAAATGATGAACAACTGACCACGCAGTTTGACTACAGCACCTTCTTGGCCAATAATATCCATGAAAAATTTGTTAATTTCACCACAGAAGGCATGTTTAGGTATTCATCCATTCTGGCTTACATGTTCGTCTATTTTCAAGCCGACAGGTTCAATTTCTCCATGCAGAAGATGGACGCCGACGAGAGGCCCCAACCAGTCACAACGTGGACTTCTCTTCTGAAACATAATTCTGTTGAATACAACTTCACAACGTTCATTGACCAGTTTTACCACCCCGTGGTAAGTATGTTGAGGGGCATGCCAAAGCCAAGAATAAATGATTAAGTCCAGAGAATTTTGCATCTATCGGACAACGTTAAGATAGGAGACTGGTATTTATGTCAGAATCACACTGAAATCAGAGTTTTCGGGTGCGAATTGGCGCCTTACAAACTACCTCGATATGTGCTGGTAAGGATTTTTGCATTAGAATATATTAGGGAGATAATGAATTCAGATGACATTCATTTTGTTTCTCTTAAGAAAAAACAACAATTGAGAATCAAGGGGAAAATTGGTTCTTTCATCTGCAATAGCCGAGGCGCAGGGGAAGAAGCCGATAGAATGTTGAAGGGGATGAAATTATCTATGAGTTTCATATGGCACTATGATCCATACAGGATCATTTCAGAGATGAGGGTGAAAAACAAAAATGCCCCGTATGCACATGAGTCCAAGCCAGAGATCGAGAAATTTGCAAATCAGGCAATATGGTTGCCTGACACTTTGATGGACTTGGAACAACAGGTGCCCTTGACAAGTGCGTTACCCTCTACCACACCTTAGGTCCTCAAGGATAAGAGGCCCCGACAAGAGTCATTTCCTCTTGTAACAGAGGTGTCATCAGAGGAATTTCAAATTCACTCCAAAAATCCAAAGACAGTTTCAGTGCCTGGTGCGACAGTAGAACAGGAAGTTTCGACTACCACACTGACCACCACAAGGGTCAAGCCAGTCACTCTACCTTTCGTCTCGATTCATCATAAGGGAATAACAACAACATTAAAATCCACATATTCTCCCTTAGATACTCCACCATGCAAGACTGGGCCCAAGTTGGGCATTTTTGAAAAATATGACTTGATCAAGAAGAAGAACCAGACACTCACTAGCAACACTTATGCCCAGTTCCAGAAGCAGTCATCCACAACTCAACATCGGCTTCTTTCGGCATTTGACACGAAAAAAGGTAGGATGCATATGGATTACCTCCAAGCACAAGTACCGGATCCCAAGGGGATATCAGATTACAAAAGGGCCACCTTTGAGTTTCAAGCGAAAGACGTGCATCCAACAGATTAGATGGATCTGCACAAGCAAACTGGGGAGATGGTTTTTCACACTTTGGCCCACGCTTCAGGATCTGCGTCAAAGTTTCGGATAGCTTTGAATAATGCCCAGACCCAACTTAAGTTAGAAAAAATATCTTCTTTCGCAAAAGACAACAGGATAAAGATGTTGGAGGAGCTGGTCCTCAAGATCGGTTACGACCCTGCGAACGTCAAGGCTGCCAAAGAGATGATTAAAAAGAAAAATGCTGACATCGCATCATTAAGAAAACAGATAAAGCTCCCTCCAACAGAGGACCCACAGGCAAAGGAGATAGCTGAAAAGGAAGGTGAAAAGGATGAGATGCTTAAATTACTCATGGAGCAGAATGCTTAGTTAAAAGAGATGGAGGCGGAGATGGAAAGACTGCTAAAGGAGAAAGAGCAGGCAAAGCCAATGGAACGCATTCCATTGAGTGCTATCCCAATTGCAGGGTTGATCACAACAACAGTGACAATCATTCCATCTGCAACATCAGTGCCCCTACCAGAAGGAACAACAGACCTTGCCAATTCCATGGAGAGGATGAACCTGCAAGAGTCAGAAATTAGCAGGCTTAGGAAAGAAGTGGAGAACCTCCAAGAGCTAAAGACTTATTTCGAGACAAGTCTATCCAAAGAGAAACAGGTGAATGAGCAGATCAGGAAGGAGTTACAGCAGCTCCAGAAATAGACAATGGCAGGAAAGACTTTGGCTGAGGTCAAAGAGATTGTGTGGATGGATATTTCCAAGTCTATAAATGAAATCTGGCCAATGGTTCAAATCATTTTTGAACAAAATGAGTTGCTCGAGAGGAGCAAGCAGGCTGTGGAGAAAATCAAAATGGAGCTGGGAGACATGCCAGCCCAAGAGAATGAAATCATAAGGATCCTGAATTCCAAGACCAGGGAGGAACTCGAAGAATTAAAGATTGAGGACAGGACAGAAACTATACTTGAAGTCAAAAGGGTCCTAACCAAAAGAGGTCTCATGCTTCATCTAGAGGAGAAGATTCAAGTCATGGATGAAGGAGTGCAAAATTTTTTCAATAAGATAGATGCTCTCCAAAGGAAGGGCCTACCTGGCCTGAAGGTCATTAATGACAAATTAATGACACTCCCTGATTACAAGAAAAGGTTGACTGAAATATCTAAGGACAGTTCCAAGTTTGCAGGGATACAGGGAAGAATCACAGGAAAAGCATTCATGGATGCCTTGCAGTTGGATATTAGTATCCAGCATGAGATTAAGCACATATTCATCATCAAGCCTACATTTGCTAAGCACACAGACATGGATGAAGTGTATCGGAGATTGCTGAAAGTCACAGTGCCAGGTCATCTCAGATGGGAAGAGCTGTGTGATCTACTAGATTAGCAGATGATCTGTCACAATCTAGTCACCTATCCAGTCAGAAGAGGTTGCGAAGGCACCTCGCCAACGACCTACCCCATAAATTCAGCATACAGTTGTATTGAGTCATCAAACAGTTTTGATTAGTTAAGTTAGTTAGTCTAAAAATAGAATGATCATGTCCTGATCAGTTATGACATGAATGTTTGTATTTTGAATTATAAATACTTCATCTTTCAAAGTATTGGGGGTTGTTGATTCGCACACCCTATTTCTATCAAACTGTACTATTTTTGAAGAGATTCCACCATTAATAAAGAAGAGGCACTTTACAGGATTATTGCGCATGTTCACTGGTGATGTGATTTTCTCAGTTAAATGTTTTCTTGCTCTGTAATCATCTTGTTTTCAATAACTAATCTTTACGAATAGCGTAATGTTGCAGGATTTATCTTTGATACCCTATTTCCAATTCTGAAGATTTTAATGTTTATCTTCTAATATCTTCAACTAAAAATTATTAACTACTTGTTAGTTGAAGTTATTTTCCTTATCTTTTCTTCTGTCCATCATTTTAATTACTAAAGATCCAGTGAGTGTGTTATCTCGCCTTGCGAAGGTTTTCTTTGGCGTTTCTGGTTGTATCTCAGATTTGATTAAATACAGACCCCATAGCCCAATGGATGTGTAGATTGTCTCAACCACACTTCAAAAACCCTTTTGCAACAAAACCAACAATTCCTTTAGCTAGCCTAATATCTGAAATTAAAACAAAGCTAAATCATATAGAGATATCCCTCTCTGAAGCTGGAAGGGCTAGATCCCAACTTTAAAAGCGGTTGGATAAGGTTACCTTAGTAGATTTCTTCTTTTTCAACCTCTAGGAAATTTACCAAGTGCTAACAATTTCTTTGTGCATTATAGTTGTTATGTTATTAATGTGATTTATGCTTAGTGCAGTGATATATGTTATATGCATATGATATAGTATCTTAGTGCTTAGTAATGTGAATGAATGCTGGATCTGATCCATTTCTATATGCTAAGTGCTTGGATGTATTAGATCTTGTTGAATACTGCACTGCTTTGTAACTAGGGTTTCGACTTGTGATGTGAATAAGGGTTAAATAATGATGAATGTTAACTGCTAAGTGATCTATTAAGTGTTGTAATCAAATATCTGTGTCCCATCTAGGTTGTAGACACTTGAGTCTTGCAACCACCCGTACCTCTACCTCGGGTGAGACTTCTTCTGATTTGCAGGTGTTGCCGAAAGGGCTGGTAGTTAGGGTTTTTTTGGTGTGTTGTTGAAGCGTTGAACCCTGGGTCTACCCCTATGCCAACACTGTTGCATGTGTCTAGTCCTAGTACAATTTCCATTCCTTGTTCCTTGTAAAATTCGTTTGACATTACACACGTCCCCACATCTAGTACTGTAAGGGAGTATTTTTATGGTGTTGATTAAGCAATCAACAAAAAAGATCGATTTTTCATGACAACTGTGACACAGATACATTGTATATACATTAATGTAGAACCTTAAAGAAAATGAAAAAAGATTGATGAAAACTTAAAACTTGCGTCAACCAATTTGTGTACTTTGAAAGAAAATTAGGGTTTATGGTTTACATGATGAATTGATGATGGAAGAATGTGGGTGTGTACTGAGTCAAATTTGAGTCCAAAAACCCTCCCATATCGTTAAGGCATGTATATAGTCTATCCATGTCAAATTTCAGTGCATACAAAAACAAATTGAAAAAATTTCAACGTTGGCCCCATTGACAGGTCATTGTTGCCCGTGTCTAGTCCTAATACAATTTCCTTGATTATTATCCTTGATTTTCTCCTCTAGTACCTATTCTTTAAGGTTAAAAATATCAACATTAACTTATAGGAGAATCCAATATCAATATATTGCTCTACTTCTATAGAGACTACTCTCTCTTTATGTTTTAAAAGATAACTACATGACACTACACTTAAATGACAAATTCCAACACTTGATGGTTTTAATTAGGATTCATTTCATATTTGGTTTATCAACTTGAAATTAAAATTTGATACTTTGCAAGCTAGTTGTACCTTGATTCAGATACAAATATGAAATTAAGAATCATTAACATATCTACTAGAACATATGAAAAATAGGGTTTATGGTTTACATGATGAATTGATGATGAAAGAAAGTGGGTGTGTGAGTCAAATTTGAGTCGAGAAACCCTCCCATATCATTAAGGCATGCGAATAGTCTATCCATTTCAAATTTCAGTGCATATATAAACAGTTTGAAAAAATTTCAATGTTGGCCCCATTCCCAGGTCACTGTTGCCCATGTCTAGTCCTAGTACAATTTCCATTCCTTGTTCCCTGTAAAATTCATTCGACAGTACACACATCCCCACATCTAGTACTACAAGGGAGTATTTTTATGGCATTGATTAAGAAACCAATGAAAAAGAGGGAATTTTCATCACAACTATGACACAAATACATTGTATATACATTAATGTAGAACCTGAAAGAAAAATGAAGAAAGACTAATACAAAATTAAAACTTGTGTCAACCAATTTGTGTACTTTGAAAGAAAAATAGGGTTTTAACAAAAAATCTATAGAAATTACAAACATGTTCATCGAAACTTCGTTGATGCAATACTATGACAACAATATTGATGGCATCGACTTATATGATCATGATGGTATACAAATGACAGAGATTCTCTTGGTTTCAAGAATAATTTATCCTCTACTGAACAAGGCCAACCACATGAAGCTGGAATTTCATGTGGCCCCTCCCCTCCCCCTCACATCACTCTCAATTGATCCCCAATTCCCAATCTATAAAATAGAAAATAATCTAAAGCAACGTCCTATTAATATTCATGCATAGAAACTACAAAAACAAAAATTAATGAAGGTACATGAAATTATGTGATTGTAAATGATATTTTTAGTTTACCACATACTTTAGTATATTGACAACTATTTTCAGGTTTCACATAATAATTAAACAACATGTAACATAGGATATAAAAACGTCACATAAAACTTAAAAACGTGTAATTAACCCATGACATTATAAGTAAATTATTTTAAGAGAATAATTCATACAAATTAAAATATTATATAGTCACGTACCTAATCCAACCTCAACATCTGTGTAATCATCCTTATTCTGTATCTTTATATTATTCATCGAACTTGACATTTGTATCATCATCCAGTTTAGAAACAGTGTTGAAAGGACTGACAATATCATCATCGTCATCAATGTCATTTTTGAGCATATTTTCATCGACATCATCATCGAGAATTGAAATATTGTCTCCTACGCCTGGATCATGATCTTGTTCGTCTTCTTCATCTGTCGACCCTACATGATCTTCTGACTCTGTCTTATCTGGTGAATCATCTTCTTGATATTAAATATCATATTCTTCCTGTAAATGAGTATACTTAATTGGCCTTCCTCTTGGATCATATCTAACAAAAAATGACCAATCCCTCTCACCTGGAACATTTGAGTAAAAGACCTGTTCACATTGGCTTGGAAAAACATAGCGATCATGTCCTCTTTCAAACACCGTTGTTTTAATAATTGGAAATCCATTGGCATGTTGAATAACAGTTCTTTCCTCATCGCATTCATGCATTCGTAACCTATACCATTTGACATCGAAGATAACTAATTTGAAGGAATTAAAGTCACACTCAAGTATATCATTTAAATACCCATAGTATCTATTTTCAGATTCTCAGGGATGTCTGTCATTCCTAGAGGAAACATTAGTGACCTAGAATATTGCAGATATTCCAATATCAAAGGTTTTCCTAGTTTCATCCAATTGTTTGATGTGAAATTTACGACCATTGCACCACATAGCCTTGTGGTGTTTCAACTGCAATATGATAGATATGTAAAAGATACATTGTCAATTAATAAATTAACATATATATTTATATAACTTCCAAAGTATCTGAAAAATAAAGTACACATGTAGTCACATTAATATAATATAAAATAACTGAATAAAATGGGTGAATTTTCTTACTTGTCCATCTTTCAAACCATATGATAAATCAATTTTCCTTTGCGTAACATTGGCATCTCCATTACGATGAGCTTCTCTAACCAATTCAAACAATCGTTGCTATGATAACCTACCTCCATTATGATGTTTACATCTTTCAATCCATACATTCATCCAATCAAGATTATTTGCAATGTATAAATGCATTGCATCCCACTCTTGAGAAACTGAATCAAAAAATCATAATTCACCGATATTAAATATTAGTTATAACGTCCAATATGCATGTTATAAATATTAATAATTTATGAAATAAATTATATTAATATATTAATGAGTATGATCATATACACAAAAAAATGAAACTTTATATGTATTATTAACATAAATCTCCACAATTCTTAATATATTACCTCTCATATTTTTCATTCTACCTTTCCCCAACAGATGCTCCTAATCTTCAAATTTTTTGATGGAGTTCACATCCCAAATGTGATCCACTGCATGCATAGTTGGCACTGCTAATTTAGGAATATACTGACTAATATACACCATGGATTGATATACCATATATCTCTCCACCATAGAACCCTCAGGACATGCTCTTTGTCTAACCAATGCCTTCAATGATTTCAAGTGCCTCTCCACCATCCACATTGACCTTGTGTGAACAGGTCCACAAATTTCAATCTCCTCAACTTGGTGTATGAGGTAGTGTTCTTGTGCATTGAAAAATGTTGGAGGTATATACTTTTNCATTTCACACATTAGACGAGGAATTTCTCTCTTCCAATACTTTATATCATCTTCATGGATTTCTTTCAATGAAAACCATCTACATGAGATCATGACATAAGAAAATAACATGTTTCAACATAACATAATATAATATATTACATTACAAGTAAAATACGTGTCATTATGTACAACAATAATTTTAAAGAACATTTTGCATATAAATCACAACTACTTACCTCATATTTTCCAAGATCATATATAACTTGTTTGACGTTGTTGTCAAATTCATTTGGGAGAGATAGCAATAGAACATACTATAACAAAAAAATGAATCGTTATTTGTTTCGACCAAAGTAGATAAAAAAAAATAAAAAAAAATAAAAGATGTATAAGGCCAATATATATAAATATGTATACCAAAATCATTAACTTAATGAAGGTATGCCAATCATGTGTTTTTATGCCACCAAATTCACTTTTCTTCGTTAAGATATTATTTATGTTTGAAGCAAAACCTATGGGAAATTTAATTCTTTGAATGACCTCTTTTACATCATTGCTTTGTTTCTCTGTTAATAACCATGGAAGGTTATTTCGGTCTAGTACTCCATTTGATATATTTGAATATTGGATCACACTTTGCATTGCATGATTGGCTTCCTGAATGTCAGTACAAATTTTGACAACTTTTTCTTTATCCCTCCTGTTAGCGATAAAAAATGCACTGGCATTTTTGAGTGTTTTCTCCATAAGCTCATTTTTAAATTTTTAAGAGGAACTGTCTAAATCTCCAATTCCCAATCTTTCTTCACCAAAATGAAAAATTAATGATACTTAACCTATAACCCTAGCTCTATTGGCTTTTATACTATCCAACAATAAATGTACTTCTGTTATGAAGTGGTGGGTGCTCCAAGTGATACTAAACTCAAGCCAAATCCCTAGTTCATTTTCACATGCTACTAAACCCATACTAAAGCCAAGCAATGAGTTAAAATTATATGTCCTATTCTTATGCTATTATGCTATCGATGAGTCATGCAAAACTACAAATCCACATGCCAAACTGACAAGTCAAACTTCAAGACCACCAGCCCAGTGTTGAGCGCATTTTCTATTTCACCTCATCAACATTTGTCGATTGTCATATCGTATAAGTGTATCATGCAGGGTCTAGACAAATACATGCACAGCTGCCAGTTTTGCAAATGGTGATGGTTACCAGCATTGCCAAGTTGACAGGTTAATCTACAACTAAATCACAAGTTAAATCAAGCTACCACATATACCTGTAAATGAATGGAAATTTTGGCATATTTTTCAGGGTCAACCCAAGAGGCATCTTCTTACAATGGGATGGAGTGTTTTTGTCAGTGCCAAAAGAATTGCAGTTGGTGATTCTGTGCTCTTTATTTGAAATGAGAAGGGACAACTGTTGTTGGTAATCAGAATAGAAAACACACCACAGGTTGTAATGCCATCATTGGTACTCTCGAGTGATAGCATGCATATAGGGATCCTTGCTGCTATTGATCATGTTGCTGCTACAAATAGTCGATTTACTATTTTCTATAATCCAAGGGCAAGTGCATCTGAATTTGTCATACCTCTAGCAAAGTATGTCAAAGAAGTTTATCATACTCGTGTTTCTATTGGAATGCATTTTAGAATGTTATTTGAGACAGAAGAGTCGAGTGTTCATAGATATATGGGCACCATAACTGGCATAAGTAACTTAGATCAGGTTTGATGGCCAAATTCACATTGGTGTTCTGTTAAGGTTGGTTGGGATGAGTTGACTACTGGTGAAAGACAACCACATGTATCACTCTAGGAGATTGAACCTTTGACAACATTTCCCATGTATTCATCACCCTACTCTCTCAAATTGAAATACCCTTGGCCGCAGGGAATGTCATCGCTTCATGGTACTAAGGAGGATGATGGTGGCATAAATACACCTTTCATGTGGATGCGATATGATAGTGGGGATCAGAGTGTTCAGGCTTTAAATTTCCAAGGAATGGGTATGAATCATTGCATGCAACAGAGATTTGATTCTACTTTTCTAGAGATGCAACCATATGTGTACATGAAATGAGAAGTGTTGATCCTTCCAAATAGTTCTTGCAGTTTCAACAACAACATCATTTGCAATCTCAACCGTTTCAATGTAGGTCGAGTCCCCAGTTACAAAGGCATATTTTTCAGCAACAACAGGCACTACAATAGAATATCCTTCAGCATCAAGCTCATAACCTACAGGAACAATCCCCACAAAATCATCTTCTTCAGCACCAGTTACAACAAAACTCATCTCAGCATCATCTTTTGCAACAACAACTGCAACATTGTTTTAGTGAAAAACAACAACCATTGTCTGAGCAACAACAATGCCAACAATCTTTTCAAGAGAGCATGTTATCTGACTCCTTCAGACGGAATTAATGTTTTTATACAAAGGTTTACATCAGCAAATCAAGAATGATATACAGGTGTTAGCTGAAGTTGTTGAGAACCTACAAGAAGAACAGGGGCAAGAGCCTTTGCCATCTGATTCAATGCCAAAGGAACAAACTTAAGAGAGAATAAATGACTCATTGTGAACCAGAAATATTTATGTGCTTGTGCATGGAGAATCAAATAAGACAATAGTAGAATTTGGTTCAAATTCTGTAAGGACAGATGGCAGCCATGGAGGCAGAGTGTACCCATTTTGAAGATTTTGTTTTGGCCAAAGTAGAGTTTTCACCAGAACGGAACACGGAATTATAATCAATTAGCTGTTGAAAAGCAGAGCTTTCATCAACTAATTAGCAAATCCTAAGGAAAAATAGCTGGTGAAACTGCAGAATGAGAATTTTGAAGAGTTTCGCTTGAACAGAGCGATCTTTGGGTCATTTAAAGTATAAGAAGGTATGAAATAATTAATCACCAAATTTTGAAGCATGTGGTTTCAAGATTTTGTGGAAATAAATCGAGTAAATGCTCACATGGTCAGCTAAAACGTTGCTCATAGCTGGTAAAATATTTCAGCCACTGAAGACATTTGTCTTTCCCATCATTGACACATCAGAGACACATCAGAGGCACATCAATGATAAAGACCAGATGTCAAAGACCTTTTGAAGACAATTTGTCTCATATAAACTAGATATTTAGTTATCCTATTGTATTTAGTCTTGTATTATGTTTTCTATATTTAGAAATACAGATCCAGTTTTCTAGGATCTGAGATCTATTGTAAAGGATATAAAGCCACAAATTGTTGATGAACAGGGGGGTAGATTTTGGATACAGAAATATACTATATTGTAAATAGGTTGTTTGATATGATAATACAAATCACAGTTTTCTCTCTCTATTGATATCAGATTCTCAGCTTTCCTTCTGTACTCTTATTCAAGTTGTTTTAACTGCAGAATGATTGTCATCTCATCAGTCAGTTCATAACTTGGTTAATAGTTTCTTATCATTGTTTATTAAACCCTACACTTTATATTTGGTTTATAAGCATTTTTTTCTCACCCACTTAAAGGCCTTCATCTGATTATTGATCCTTGAGAGTACTGGTTCATTTGATTCTCACTTTGACTGTATGGATACCAAACTGTAATTGAGTTATCCCATTGATCCAMACAAACAAAAACACAAAAACAAGTTTACTTTAAGTTACCAAGCATCTTTGACTTACAACCTCAAAGAGTTTCTTGGAGTGRTAACAAATTGGCACCGTTGCCGGGGAGAGGAGATTGAAGCTYAGCTTCCTTGGGACATGACATAGATCCAAMTTTGATGATAGACAATGTCTRGACATATATTCGGTTGTAATCATCTATCCGACGACTCCATGAAGGAAGAATTCAGTGGCGACTCCATCGTTCTAAAATCTGTTGGCGACTCCACTGGTATGAAATGAACAAGAGGTATGTTTTTTGCAATTTCTCAAGTATTTTTGGTTACCCTCATCCAATGCCTAGTAGAGATGAATGGGGACGCAACCTTCCCATATTTTGAGGAGAAGAATGGGAAGTGCCAGCTGAACACTTGCTGGATTTTCATGACTTTGTTCATCGGCTGGAAATTGTACATGAGGATGTTCAAATTAAGTTTTTCAGGCATTCATTAGAGGGGATTGCTCTTGACTGGTGTCAGTCTCTTCCAAGTGCAAGTGTCATATCTTTGGCATATTTCCATGTTGCTTTTCATGTGTTTTGTAAAGATCAATTTTCAAATGACTTCCTCTATCCTGAGTGTTGTCATGAATTCAATCTTTTGAATAAAGAATTAGACACTCATGAAGAGTATGTTGTTGTAGAGGATACTCTTCATTATGATCGAGAGATTAGTAATCCACACTATGATAACCTTAGTGATTCTTTTGACATTGTACCAAATGCATCTACTATCTTAGGTTGTCATGAAGATCAGATTTTTCCTTTTGAAAAATTTGAAGATATTGAGCAGATTGACATATCAGTAGGAGACAGTTTCGGATCTGCAACAAATACTAAGGTTACCCTCAGCTTTCAGTTTTGTAGACAAAATGGAATTGTAGTAGACATGAAGAGAAGGATGATGAGCAAAAGGGTCCATATCAGCAATCCATCCTATATGTTTCTTTGACAAAGGTTGAGCAGTCTACATTCAACATCGAGATCATTAAAGGCACCCTGAAACAACATTTCATTTTTCAGTTGGATATTGGACTTTGATGATCCTATTGCTGAATATTTGGATTCTATAAGAAACATAAATGTCCAAATAATTTTGTCAGATGAAAGTGGGCTCTGTCATTTTCTCAAATTATATTTTTTCATGCTATGGTTTCCTATATTGTTCGGGTCAAGATCAAGTATGATATTAGTAAATCAGTTTTTGATATGGCTGCATTGGAAATTCAGTTTTACTTGATCAAATTGCCTCTATTGGTTAGTGTAGGATTAGGAAGAAGAAAATAAGCTCTTCATCCAAGCAAGTGGATCCTTCTAGTTCAATTTTTGTTGAATAAGAAAAGCAGGCTACCAACAGGCTTCATGCAGGCTACAAGTTTGTAGGGGATCAGTTAAAAAGACTAGATGACTCCATGCCTAATGCTAAAGGTGACTGGAACTACTAGGTTCTTGGAAACCTTGCAGGGAGGTCTCCATCCTAGTTGGAGCCAAATGTTAGCGATAAAAAATGCACTGGTATTTTTGAGTGTTTTCTCCATAAGCTCATTTTAAATTTTTTAAGAGGAACTATCTATATCTCCAATTCCCAATTTTTCTTCACCAAACTCTCGTTGATCATATTTACTTGAGAGTTTTTATTTCCATGTTTTAAGTCTACAATACCAAAATGAAAAATAAATGATACTTAACCTATAACCCTAGCTCTATTGGATTTTATGCTGTCCAACAATAAACGTACTTCTATTATGAAGTGGTGGGTGCTCCAAGTGATACTAAACTCAAGCCAAATCCCTAGTTCATTTTTACATGCCACTAAACTCATACTAAAGCCAAGCAATGAGTTAGAATTATATGTCCTATTCTTATGCTATTATGTTATCTATGAGTCACGAAAAACTTCAAATCCACATGCCAAATTGACAAGTCAAACTTCAAGACCACTAGCCCAACGTTGAGCGCCTTTTCTATTTCACTTCATCAACATGTGTTGATTGTCAAATCGTATAAGTGTATCATGCAGGATCTAGACAAATACATGCACAACTGCCAGTTTTGCAAATGGTGATGGTTACCAGCATTGCCAAGTCGACAGGTTAATCTATAGCTAAGTCACAAGTTAAATCAAGCTACCACATATACCTGTAAATGAATGGAAATTTCGGCATATTTTTCGAGGTTAGCCTAAGAGGCATCTACTTACAATGAGATGGAGTGTTTTTTTTAGTGCCAAAAGACTTGCAGCTAGTGATTATGTGCTCTTTATTTGGAATGAGAAGGGACAACTGTTGTTGGGAATCAGATGAGCAAACAGACCACAGTCTATAATGCCATCATTGGTACTCTCAAGTGATAGAATGTATATAGGGCTCCTTGCTGCTGTTGATCATGCTGTTGCTACAAATAGTTGATTTACTATTTTCTATAATCCAAGGGAAAGTCCATCTAAATTTGTCATACCTTTGGAAAAGTATGTCAAAGAAGTTTATCATACTCGTGTTTCTATTGGAATGCATTTTAGAATGTTATTTGAGACAAAAGAGTCGAGTGTTCGTAGATATATGGGCACACTAACTGGCATAAGTAACTTAGATCAGGCTTGATGGAGAAATTCACATTGGCTTTCTGTTAAGGTTGGTTGGGATGGTTTGACTGTTGGTGAAAGACAACCACGTGTATCACTCTGGGAGATTGAACCTTTGACAACATTTCCCATGTAGTCATCACCCTACCCTCTCAGATTGGAACGCCCTTGGCTGCAGGGAATGTCATCGCTTCATGGTATTAAGGAGGATGATGGTGGCATAAATACACCTTTCATGTGGATGAGAGATGATAGTGGGGATTGGAGTGTTCAGGCTTTAAATTTCCAAGGAATGGGTATGAATCATTGGATGCAATAGAGATTCGATTCTACTTTGCTAGAGATGCAACTAGACGTGTAACAAGCAATGGTTGTTGCAACCTTACATGAAATGAGAAGTGTTGATCCTTCCAAACATATCTTGTAGTTTCAACAACAACATCATTTGCAATCTCAACAGTTTCAATGTAGGTTGAGTCCCCAGTTATAGAGGCATATTTTTCAACAACAATAGGCACCACAACATAATATCCTTCAACAACAAGCTCATAACCTACAGGAACAATCCCCACAAAATCATCTTCTTCAGCACTAGTTACAACAAAACTCATCTCAGCATCATCTTGTTCAACAACAACTGCAACATTGTTTTAGTGAACAACAACGACCGTTGTCTGAGCAACAACAATGCCAACAATCTTTTCAAGAGTGCATGTTATCCGACTCCTTCAGACAGAATAAATGCTTTTATACAAAGGTTTACATCAACAAATCAAGAATGATATATAGGTGTTAGCTGAAGTTGTTGAGAACCTAAAAGAATAACAGGGCCAAGAGCCTTTTCCATCTGATCCAATGCCAGAGGAGAAAACTTAAGAGAGAATAAAGGACTCATTTTGAACCAGAAATATTTATGTGTTTGTGCACGGAAAATCAAAGAAGACAATAATAGAATTTGGTTCAAATTCTAAAAGGACAAATGGAAACCATGGAGGTAGAGTGTACCCATTTTGAATATTTTGTTTTGGCCAAAGCAAAGTTTTCACCAGTAGGGAAGGCGAAATTATAACCAATTAGTTGTTGAAAAGAAGAGCTTTCATCAGCTAATTAGAAAATCCTAAGGTGAAATAGCTGGTGAAACTGCAGAATGAGAATTTTGAAGAGTTGAGTTTGAACAGAGCGATATTTGGGTCATTTAAAGTATAAGATGGTATTAAAGAATTAATCACCAAATTTTGAAGCATGTGGTTTCAAGATTTTGTGGAAATATATCGGGTAAATTCTCACATGGTCAGCTAAAACTTTGCTCATAGCGGGTAAAATCTTTCAGCCACTGAAGACATGTGTCTTTCCCATCATTGACACATCAGAAACACATCAGAGGCACATCAATGATAAAGACCAGATGTCAAAGACCTTTTGAAGACAATTTGATTCATATAAACTAGATCTTTAGTTATCCTATTGTATTTAGTCTTGTATTATGTTTTCTATATTTAGAAATCCAGATGTAATTTTCTAGGATCTGCGATCTGTTTTAAAGGCTATAAATCCACAAACTGTTGATGAATAGGGGGGTCGATTCTAGATATAGAAATATACTATATTGTAAACAGGTTGTTTGATATGATAATACAAATCACAATTTTCTCTCTCTATTGATATCAGATTCTCATCTTTCCTTCTGTACTCTTATTCAAGTTGTTTTAACTGTAGAATGACTATCATCTCATCATTCAGTTCATAACTTGATTAATAGTTTCTTATCATTGTTTATTAAACCCTACACTTTATATTTGGTTTATAAGCATTGTTTTCTCACCCACTTAAAGGCCATCATCTGATTATTGATCCTTGAGAGCACTGGTTCATTTGATTCTCACTTTGACTGAATGGATACCATACTATAATTGAGTTATCCCATTGATCCACACATACAAAAACACAAAAACAAGTTTACTTTAAGTTACCAAGCATCTTTGACTTACAACCTCAAATAGTTTCTTGGAGTGATAACAAATTGGCACCGTTACCGGGGAGAGGAGATTGAAGCTCACCTTCCTTGGGACTCGACATAGATCCAACTTTGATGATAGACAAAGTCTAGACATATATTCAGTTGTAATCATCTATATGGTGACTCCATCAAGGATGAATTCAGTGGCGACTCCATCATTCTAAAATATGTTGGCAACTCCATTGGTATGAAATGAACAAGAGGTATGCTTTTTGCAATTTCTCAAGTATTTCTGGTTACCCTCATCCAGTGCCTAGTAGAGATGAATGGGGACGCATCCTTCCTAGATTTCAAGGAGAAGAATGGGAAGTTCTAGCTGAACACTTGCTGGATTTTCATGACTTTATTCATCGGCTCGAAATTGTACATGAGGATGTTCAAATTAAGTTTTTCAGGCATTCATTAGAGGGGATTGCTCTTGACTGGTGTTGGTCTCTTCCTAGTGCAAGTGTCAGCTCTTTGGCAGATTTCCATGTTGCTTTTCATGTGTTTTTTAAAGATCAATTTTCAAATGAATTTCTCTATCCTGAGTGATGTCATGAATTCAATCTTTTGAATAAAGAATTACCCACTCATGAAGAGTATGTTGTTGTAGAGGATACTCTTCATTATGATTGAGAGATTAGTAATCCACACTATGATAACCTTAGTGATTCTTTTGACTACCAAATGCATTTACTATCTTAGGTTGTCATGAAGATCAGATTTTTCCTTCTGAAAAATTTGAAGATGTTGAGAAGATTGACATATCAGTAGGAGACAGTTTTGGATCTGCAACAAATACTAAGGACAACCCTCATCTTTCAGTTTTGAAAACAAAAGGGAATTGTAGCAGACATGAAGAGAAGGATGATGAGCAGAAGGGTACAGATCAAAAATCCATCCTATATGTTTCTCTGACAAAGGTTGAGCAGTCTACATTCAACATCGAGATCATTAAAGGAACCTTGAAACAACATTTCATTTTTCAGTTGAAACAACAACAAGGAGAGGTATTTCATTGTGACTTTGATGATCCTATTGATGACTATTTGGATTCTATAAGCAGCATAAATGTCCAAATACTTTTGTCAGATGAAAGTCGGCTCTGTCATTTGCTCAAATTATATTTTTTCATGCTATGGTTTCCTATATTGTTCGGGTCAAGATCAAGTATGATATTAGTAAATCAATTTCTGATATGGCTGCATTGGAAATTCAGTTTTACTTGATCAAATTGCCTCTACTAGTTAGTGTAGGATTAGGCAGAAGAAAATAAGTTCTTCATCTGAGCAAGTGGATCCTTCTAGTTCAATTTTTGTTGAATAAGCAGAGCAGGATACCAACAGGCTTCATGCAGGCTACAGGTTTGCATGGGATTAGTTATAAAGACTAGATGACTCCATGCCTAATGCTAAAGGCGACTGGAACTATTAGGTTCTTGGAAACCTCGCAAGGAGGTCTCCATCCCAGTTGGAGCCAAATGTTAGCGATAAAAAATGCACTGGTATTTTTGAGTGTTTTCTCCATAAGATCATTTTTAAATTTTTAAGAGGAACTATCTATATCTCCAATTCCCAATCTTTCTTCACCAAACTCTCGTTGATCATATTTACTTGAGAGTTTTTATTTCTTTGTTTTAAGTCTACAATACCAAAAAGAAAAATAAATGATACTTAACCTATAACCCTACCTCTATTGGCTTTTATACTGTCCAACAATAAATGTACTTCTATTATGAAGTGGTGGGTGCTCCAAGTGATACTAAACTCAAGCCAAATCCCTAGTTCATTTTTACATGCCACTAAACCCATACTAAAGACAAGAAATGAGTTAAAATTATATGTCTTATTCTTATGCTATTATGCTATCTATGAGTCATGCAAAAATTGAAATCCACATGCCAAATTGACAAGTCAAACTTCAAGACCACCAGCCCAACGTTGAGCACCTTTTCTATTTCACTTCATCAATAGGTGTTGACTGTCAAATCGTATAAGTGTATCATGTAGGGTCTATAAAAATACATGCGCAGCTTCCAGTTTTGCAAATGGTGACGGTTACCATCATTTCCAAGTCGACAGGTTAATCTACAGCTAAGTCACAAGTTAAATCAAGCTATTGCATATACCTGTAAATGAATGGAAATTTCGACATATTTTTTGGGGTCAACCCAAGAGGCATTTTCTTACAATGGGATGGAGTGTTTTTGTTAGTGCCAAAAGACTTGCAGCTAGTGATTCTGTGATCTTTATTTGGAATGAGAAGGGACAGTTGTTGTTGGGAATCAGACAAGCAAACAAACCACAAGCTGTAATGTCGTCATTGGTACTCTCGAGTGGTAGCATGCATATAGGGCTCCTTGCTACTGTTGATCATGCTGCTACTACAAATAGTCGATTTACTATTTTCTATAATCCAAGGGAAAGTCCATCTGAATTTTTCATACCTCTTGCAAAGTATGTCAAAGCAGTTTACCATACTCATGTTTCTATTGGAATGCGTTTTAGAATGTTATTTGAGATAGAAGAGTCGAGTGGTCACAGATATATGGGCACCATAACTGGCATAAGTAACTTAGATCAAGATCGATGGCCAAATTCACATTGGCATTATGTTAAGGTTGGTTGGGATGAGTCGACTGCTGGTGAAAGAAAACCGCATGTATCACTATGGGATATTGAAACTTTGACAACATTTCCCATGTATTCATCACCCTACCCTCTCAGATTGAAACACCCTTGGCCGCAGGGAATGTCGTCACTTCATGGTATTAAGGAGGATGATGGCGACATAAATACACCTTTCATGTGGATGAGATATGATAGTGGGGATCAGAGTGTTTAGGCTTTAAATTTCCAAGGAATGGGTATGAATCATTGGATGCAACAGATATTTGATTCTACTTTGCTAGAGATGCAACCAGATGTGTACCAAGCAATGGTTGTTGTAGCCTTACATGAAATGAGAAGTGTTGATCCTTCCAAATAGCTCTTGCAGTTTCAACAACAACATCATTTGCAATCTCAAAAATTTCAATGTAGGTCGAGTCCCCTGTTACAGAGGCATATTTTTTAGCAACAACAGGCACCACAACAAAATAACCTTCAGCAGCAAGCTCAGAACCTACAGGAACAATCCCCACAAAATCATCTTCTTCAACACCAGTTACAACAAAACTCATCTCAGCATCATCTTTTGCAACAACAACTGCAACATTGTTTTAGTGAACAACAACAACCATTGTCTGAGCAACAACAATGCCAACAATCTTTTCAAGAGAGCATGCTATCCGACTCCTTCAGACAGAATTAATGTTTTTATACAATGGTTTACATCAGAAAATCAAGAATGATTTACGGGTGTTAGCTGAAGTTGTTGAGAACCTACAAGAAGAACAGGGGCAAGAGACTTTGCCATCTGATCCAATGCCAGAGTAACAAACTTAAGAGAGAATAAAGGACTCATTTTGAACCAGAAATATTTATGTGCTTGTGCACAGAGAATCAAAGAAGACAATAATAGAATTTGGTTCAAATTCTAAAAGGACAGATGGCATCCATGGAGGCAGATTGTACCCATTTTGAAGATTTTGTTTTGGCCAAAGAAGAGTTTTCACTAGCATGGAAGGCGAAATTATAAACAATTAGATGTTGAAAAGAAGAGCTTTCATCAACTAATTAGCAAATCCTAAGGTGAAATAGCTGGTGGAACTGCAGAATGAGAATTTTGAAGAGTTCAACTTGAACAGAGCGATATTTGGGTCATTTAAAGTATAAGATGGTATCAAAGAATTAATCACCAAATTTTGAATCATGTGGTTTCAAGATTTTGTTGAAATATATCGGGTAAATGCTCACAGCTGGTAAAATCTTTCAGCCATTGAAGACATGTGTCTTTCCCATCATTGACACATCAGAGGCACATCAATTATAAAGACCAGATGTCAAAGACCTTTTGAAGACAATTTGATTCATATAAACTAGATCTTTAGTTATCCTATTGTATTTAGTCTTGTATTATGTTTTCTATATTTAGAAATCCAGATCCAGTTTTCTAGGATCTGATATCTGTTGTAAAGGCTATAAAGGAACAAACTGTTGATGAACAGGGGGGTCAATTCTGGATACAAAAATATACTATATTGTAAGCATGCTGATTGATATGATAATACAAATCACAATTTTCTCTCTCTATTGATGTCAGATTCTCATATTTCCTTCTATACTCTTATTCAAGTTGTTTTAACTGCAGAATGACTATCATCTCACCAGTCAGTTCATAACTTGATTAATAGTTTCTTATCATTGTTTATTAAACCCTACACTTTATATTTGGTTTATAAGCATTGTTTTCTCGCCCACTTAAAGGCCTTCATTTGATTATTGATCCTTGAGAGCACTGGTTCATTTGATTCTCACTTTGACTGTATGGATACCATACTATAATTGAGTTATCCCATTGATCCACACATAAAAAAACACAAAAACAAGTTTACTTTAAGTTACCAAGCATCTTTGACTTACAATCTCAAAGAGTTTCTTGGAGTGATAACAAATTGGCGTCGTTGCTAGGGAGAGGAGATTGAAGCTCAGCTTCCTTGGGACCCGACATAGATCCAACTTTGATGATAGACAAATTATGGAAATATATTCTGTTGTAATCATCTATTTGGTGACTCCATGAAGGACGAATTCAGTGGCAACTCCATCGTTCTGAAATTTGTTGACGACTCCACTGGTATGAAATGAACAATAGGTATGTTTTTAGCAATTTCTCAAGTATTTCTGGTTACCCTCATCCAGTGCCTAGTAGAGATGAATGGGGACACAACCCTCCCAGATTTCGAGGAGAAGAATGGGAAGTGCCATTTGAACACTTGCTGGATTTTCATGACTTTATTCATCGGCTCGAAATTGTACATGAGGATGTTCAAATTAAGTTTTTCAAGCATTCATTAGAGGGGATTTCTCTTGAATGGTGCCGGTCTCTTCCAAATGCAAGTGTCATCTCTTTGGAAGGTTTCCATGCTTCTTTTCATGTGTTTTGTAAAGATCAATTTTCAAATGACTTTCTCTATCATGAGTGTTGTCATGAATTCAATCTTTTGAATAAAGAATCATACACTCATGAAGAGTATGTTTTTGTAGAGGATACTCTTCATTGTGTCCGAGAGATTAGTAATCCGCACTATGATAACCTTAGTGATGCTTTTGACATTGTACCAAACACATCTACTATCTTAGGTTGTCATGAAGATCAGATTTTTCCTTTTGAAAGATTTGAAGATGTTGAGCAGATTAACATATCAGTAGGATACAATTTCAGATCTACAACAAATACTAAGGGCAGCCCTCAACTTTCAGTTTTGCAGACAAAATGGAATTGCAGTAGACATGAAGAGAAGGATGATGAGAAGAAGGGTCGAGATCAGCAATCCATCCTATATGTTTCTCTGACAAAGGTTGAGCAGTCTACATTCAACATCGAGATCATTAAAGGCACCCTGAAACAACATTTCATTTTTCAGTTGGAACAACAACAAGGAGAGGTATTTCATTGTGACTTTGATGATCCTATTGCTGACTATTTGGATTCTATAAGCAGCATAAATGTCCAAATATGTTTTTCAGATGAAAGTGGGCTCTTTCATTTGCTCAAATTATAGTTTTTCATGCTATGGTTTCCTATATTGTTCGGGTCAAGATCAAGTATGATATTAGTAAATCAGTTTCTGATATGGCTGCATTGGAAATTCAGTTTTACTTGATCAAATTGCCTCTATTGGTTAGTGTAGGATTAGGTAGAAGAAAATAAGCTCTTCATCCGAGCAACTGGATCCTTCTAGTTCATTTTTTGTTGAATAAGCAGAGAAGGATACCAACAGGCTTCATGCAAGCTACAGGTTTGCAGGGGATCAGTTATAAAGACTAGATGAATCCATGCCAAATGCTAAAGATGACTGGAACTACTAGGTTCTTGGAAACCTTGCAGGGAGGTCTCCATCCCAGTGTGAACCAAATGTTAGTGATAAAAAATGCACTGGTATTTTTGAGTGTTTTCTCCATAAGCTCATTTTTAAATTTTTAAGAGGAACTGTCTATATCTCCAATTCTCAATCTTTCTTCACCAAACTCTCGTTGATCATATTTACTTGAGAGTTTTTATTTCTCTGTTTTAAGTCTACAATACCAAAATGAAAAATAAATGATACTTAACCTATAACCCTAGCTCTATTGGATTTTATACTGTCCAACAATAAATGTGCTTCTGTTATGAAGTGTTGGGTGCTTCAAGTGATACTAAAATCAAGCCAAATCCCTAGTTCATTTTCACATGCCACTAAACCCATAATAAATCCAAGCAATGAGTTAAAATTATATGTCCTATTCTTATGCTATTATTCTATCTATGAGTCATGCAAAATTCCAAATCCACATGCCAAATCGACAAGTCAAACTTCAAGACCACCAGCCCAATGTTGAGCGCCTTTTCTATTTCATCTCATCAACATGTGTCAATTTTCAAATCGTATAAGTGTATCATGCAGGGTCTAGACAAATACACGTCGCATCTTCTAGTTTTGTAAATGGTGATGGTTACCAGCATTTCCAAGTCGACGGGTTAATCTACAACTAAGTCACAAGTTAAATCAAGATACCACATATACTTGTAAATGAATGGAAATTTCAGCATATTTTTCGGGGTTAGCCCAAGAGGCATCTGCTTACAACGGGATGGAGTGTTTTTGTCAGTGCCAAAAGACTTGCAGCTAGTGATTCTATGCTCTTTATTTGGAATGAGAAGGGACAACTGTTGTTGGGAATCAGACGAGAAAATAGACCACAGGCTGTAATGCCATCATTGGTACTCTCGAGTGATAGCATGCATATAGGGCTCCTTGCTGTTGTTGATCATGCTGCTACTACAAATAGTTGATTTACTATTTTCTATAATCTAAGGGAACGTCCATCTGAATTTGTCATACCTCTGGCAAAGTATGTCATCATACTCATGTTTCTATTGGAATGCATTTTAGAATGTTATTTGAGACAGAAGAGTCGTGTGTTCGCAGATATATGGGCACCATAACTGGCATAAGTAACTTAGATTAGGTTGAATGGCCAAATTCACATTGGCATTCTGTTAAGGTTGGTTGGGATGAGTCAACTGCTGGTGAAAGACAACCATGTGTATCGCTCTGGGAGATTGAACCTTTGACAACATTTCCCATGTATTCATCACCCTACCCTCTCATATTGAAATGCCCTTAGCCACCGAGAATGTTGTCACTTCATGGTATTAAGGACGATGATGGCGGCATAAATACACCTTTCATGTGGATGAGAGATGATAGTGTGAATCATAGTGTTCAGGCTTTAAATTTCCAAGAATGGGTATGAATCATTGGATGCAACAAAGATTTGATTCTACTTTGCTAGAGATGCAACCAGATGTGTACCAAGCAATGGATGTTGTAGCCTTACATGAAATGAGAAGTGTTGATCCTTCCAAACAACTCTTGCAGTTTCAACAACAACATCATTTTCAATGTCAACAGTTTCAATGTAGGTCGAGTCCCTAGTTACAGAGGCATATTTTTCAGCAACAACATGCACCACAACAGAATATCCTTCAGTAGCAAGCTCAGAACCTATAGGAACAATCCCCACAAAATCATCTTCTTCAGCACCAGTTACAACAAAACTCATCTCAACATCATCTTTTGCAACAACAACTGCAACATTGTTTTAGTGAACAACAACAACCATTGTCTGAGCAACAACAATGCCAACAATCTTTTCAAGAGAGCATGTTATCCGACTCCTTCAGACAGAATGAATGTATTTATACAAAGGTTTACATCAGAAAATCAAGAATGATATACAGGTGTTAGTTGAAGTTGTTGAGAACCTACAAGAAGAATAGGGGAAAGAGCCTTTTCCATCTGATCCAATGCCAGCGGAACAAACTTAAGAGAGAATCAAGGACTAATTTTGAACCAGAAATATTTATGTGCTTGTGCACGGAGAATCAAAGAAGACAATAATAGAATTTGGTTCAAAGTCTAAAAGGACAGATGGAAGCCATGGAGGCAGAGTGTACCCATTTTGAAGATTTTGTTTTGGCCAAAGCAGAGTTTTCACCAGCACGGAAGGCGAAATTATAAACAATTAGTTGTTGAAAAGTAGAGATTTCATCAACTAATTAGCAAATCCTAAGGTGAAATAGCTGGTGAAACTGCAGAATGAGAATTTTGAAGAGTTCATCTCGAACAGATGATCTTTGGGTCATTTAAAGTATAAGATGGTATCAAAGAATTAATCACCAAATTTTGAAGCATGTGGTTTCAAGATTTTGTTGAAATATATCGGTTAAATGCTCACATCTTCAGCTACAACTTTGTTCACAGTTGGTAAAATATTTCATCCACTGAAGACATGTGTCTTTCCCATCATTGACACATCAGAGACACATCGGAGTCACATCAATGATAAATACCAGATGTCAAAGACCTTTTGAAGACAAATTGATTCATATAAACTAGATCTTTAGTTATCCTATTGTATTTAGTCTTGTAATATGTTTTCTATATTTAGAAATCCAGATCCAACTTTCTAGGATCTGAGATTTGTTGTAAAGGCTCTAAAGCCACAAAATGTTGATGAATAGGGGGGTCGATTTTAGATACAGAAATATACTATACTGTAAACAAGTTGTTTGATATGATAATACAAATCACAATTTTCTCTATATATTGATATCATATTTTCATCTTTCCTTCTGTACTCTTATTCAAGTTGTTTTAACTGCAGAATGATTGTCATCTCATCAGTCAGTTCATAACTTTCTTAATAGTTTCTTATCATTGTTTATTAAACCATACACTTTGTATTTGGTTTATAAGCATTTTTTTCTCACCCACTTAAAGGCCATCATCTGATTATTGATCCTTGAGAGCACTAGTTCATTTGATTCTCACTTTGACTGTCTGAATACCATACTATAATTGAGTTAACCCATTGATCCACACATACAAAAACACAAAAACAAGTTTACTTTAAGTTACCAAGCATCTTTGACTTACAACCTCAAAGAGTTTCTTGGAGTGATAACACCTCCTACCATCTATGATTCACCATAATGTTTCTGTCACATTCTTCCCGATATGCATTGTATCAAACATATGATATATTTTTAGCTCCTGATAGTAGGGAAACCTCATGAATTGAGCGGGATAACATTTCATTCCTCACGGAAGCCCATTATTAATACCTTCATGCTAATGGTGGCCTTCATGAAGCATAAAATAAATCACAAAAATAATTATCAAATACGATAAAATAAATTCAATGATTAAAATAAACATTCAAAACATTACATTATCTATGATACATAAATAAATTGAGTACCTTGATGATTTCTATTATATTCCAACCTCCATAGGTGAGGTGTCCTTCTTCATGGTTTTAAACCAATCTCTTCTTTCCCATTGAAAAGATTTTTTTTAGTAGTACGATACCTATGGTTCTTAGGGAGGAGGTGCCTATACTCATCAAACACTACCTTTCCTAAACTTTTTGAATGACGATACTTCATCTTATGACCACAAACTGGACATGAAAATTTACCCTTTGTTTGAAGACCTGCAACAAATGGATTAATGTCAATTATACGATGAGATTATTTAAAAATTAAATATGCACCATGATAATATTAAAAAATTATATAGTATTAAAGAGAAATATTAGAATGCTACATACCAAAAAAATGTGTTAGTCCAGGGGCATCATGAATTGTCCATAAAAGTATTCCACATAATTTAAATTTCTTCTCCCTAATTGGTTTACATATGTCATACATTGTGATGCCAACCTATAGCTTTAGTAGCTTGTCGATAAGAGGCTTGATATATACACTCATATCTTTAACATGATACTTACCTAATTGTTTTAAATTACACATAATTACTATAGGAATGATATCATGTATATATAATTAAATAAATGAACAAAATATATTATGCAAAAATTGAAACAAATGAAAATGTTACATTCAAAAAATTAATGTAAACAAATACCTGGAACAATCATTGTCAACATTATGTGCTCCCTCTTTATCGACATCCAAGGAGGATTGTTATTGTTGATAACAAAAATAGGCCACACTGAGTAAATAGACCTAAGCTCTCTGAATGGATTAACGTCGTTAGCTGCCAATGAAAGCCTAACATTACGAGGTTCATCTTTGAAATCTACTCATTTTTCCTCAATTTCCCTAAATTCATAACCATCGACAGGCATTCGAAGAAAACAATCTCCACTTCTGCTATGTGCATGGTAATCCATAAATTGTGCTATGCGTTCACACCTGAACAATCGCTGCGAACATGGAATTATGGGAATATGACGAAGAACCTTTCAAGGAACCCTTTTTGTTACTTGATCGGTTCAATATTTACTGATAAGACATTGTGGACATTCTGTTTTCGAAGCATATTGTCCATAATATATAATATGATCATTAGGACATGCATCTATAGTTCATAATCCATTCCAATTTCTTTCATAATGGCATGCAAACCTCAATATGTGCGAGGTAAAATATTTGACTATGGTAACAAAAATTCACCTAACAATCTACAACATAACAAATAACTAGTTAATTTAAAGAATATTAATCGTAAAAATTACATTCTTATTTTACACATTAATTAACACTAAAAACAAATAGAAAAAAATCAACATTTATGTATAATATGAGATGAAACATATTACATACCTTAGGATCTGTGTCATACAAGTGTTCGAAAAATTATTCATAACCTTTAATTTCACTAGCAACAATGTAGCAGAGAGAATATTTTCTCTTGATCCTTCATAAAGTTGTTTATTTTCCATTTATAATAGTGGTTCATCATAAATACCATCACTGTCCCCATCCTCATCTGGCTGCGAAAAAATATCTTGGATTATTTGATTTGTCCCATCATCTTCTTCCATGAGATCATTAACTTGATTTGTCCCATCATCTTCTTCCATGAGATTTTCATTTTCTTGATCATGTTCCTCATCTTGTACAACATCATTTCTACTACTACTTGGTGCAATATTCTACAAAAAGTTAGGGGTCAACTCTAACTTTATAATTACAAACAATCATGCAAAATTAATGTGTACTATAACAAACATTCAAATAGTGTATATACATATATATAATTTTATATAAAATTGAAAATATAAAAACAAATAATGAATATATAGCTAATTACCATGGGACGATATTCATTCGATCTGCCATCAATGTGCCCATATTTCCTACAATGTTTTGTAGTTGTTGCTATTAAAATTCTTACGGGACGTATGAGGCAACATTTTTTGCAAGGGAAATAACATCTACCATCACCCTTTTCACCYGCTTTACTTTTTYCCCCACCTCTAATTATATTCTGTGACATTCTTCCRCWCAAAAATACCCTTTTGGAACCATCATTGTTATAGCAAGATTGTCACAACATCTTTAAATCGTAAAATATTTATAGGTCAYGGTYGCYGTAATTGCGAGGAACAATGACCTATAAATATAACAAATAACTAGTTATATTTAGGTCACTTTGTCAAAGAGTATAACGGTTATAATGGTCATATCGTCGCTCTTGAGACAAAAGTTGACCAAATCTAGTTAGACTTTGTCAAATAGTATAACAGTCAATATGGATAGTATCAAAGCGTGTAACAATCAATAGTTAGCGTCACTCTTGCGACGAATACATACATTCATCGAAATAGAGATGATAGTCCACTATCTTCATGATCGTTTCAAAATAGAAGAAAGTTTGATTCCCTCGAGAGAGCAATGAATACGGGATGGATTTATAACAAAGTTGAAAAATTGAACTTTTTCTCTTGAATTTTGCGACGAAAGGGTACTTTCATCGCAAGTAGTCATCGCAATTTTTTCAATATGTAGTAGTGTATAATTGCATTTAATATATCATAAACATATAACCACAGGTGCACAATACATAAGAGTTTTACATGGAAACCCAAATGAGAGAAAACCATGGAAATATTTTTAATATATATCTTCAATATTACATTCACAGGAAGCTACAGCTTCCAAGATTCTCCAACACCAACTGAAAGGAGGAACCAACCCCCTATTTATAAGCTCCAACATGAAGGAAGCTACAACTACCTAAATTCTCCAGCACCAACTAGAAGGGGGCTCCAACCCCTTACTTTATAGGCTCCAACCCGAAGGAAGCTACAATTCCGTGAATTCTCTAGCTTCAATTGGAAGGAGGCTCCAACCTAAAGGAAGCTACAACTCCCTGAATTCTCTATCTCCAACCCCCTGATTTATAGGCTCCAACCTTAAGGAAGCTATGACTCCTTTTATTCTCGGGCTCCAGCCCCCTTTCCTTGCCCCTTCCTTCCTCCCTAAAATATAAATGTAGACTCAACCTATCACTGTAACTTTCACTGATACCGATACATCATCATCATCAAACCAGATACAACCTGTCACTATATCTGTCATTGATATTGATACATCATCATCATCAAAACCATATCCATACCAATAACCACATAAATATTATACCAAGATCACTAAAAACATCTCCAAATCATGTGCTCAAAATCACCATGATATGCATCAAACTATGTGTCAAGATATGCCTCAAGCATGTACCAAAACATATAAGATATACCTTAAACCATGTACCAAAATATGTCAGAAGATACAATCCTTCACCATGTTCCAAAACATGCCTTAGCCATGTGCCAAACCAACAAAGATATGATTCACAGAATATTCCATAACCTCAAATATATGCTTCATGCATATACCATAACTATGTTTCAAAGTCCTCTAACATGTGCCATAACCTCCAAGATATTACTCAAATCATATACCATAACCATGTGTAAAATACCTCAAAAATGTGCCATAACCTCCAAAATATACCTCAAATCATATACCATAACCATGTGTCAAATGCCTCAAACATGTTCCATAAGCTTCAAGATATGCCTCAAAGCATATACCATAACCTCCAAGATATGCTTCATGCATATACCATAACTATGTTCCAAAGTCCTCTAACATGTGCCATAACCTCCAAGATATGACCATCAAAACATACATTAAGACATGCATTTTCTCATATAAAGAACCTGGTGCACATATCTCATACCATCAAAATCTTCCTCAAATTCAACATCAAGAAGATAACATCTTCATCAAACTTTACTTCAGCCTCGTTGGAAAAGATCGGTCAAATCACAGTGCCTCGCTTGACTAGTGTTTTGCAACCTATGTGGGCCTCGTGGGACACCCTATACCCGATCCACATGATTTTTCTAAATTAGGGTTACCATAAACCCTTCTCCAATCTACAGCTCTGAGACTTCCTTCTTCGCACTCCTATGCTACCTCAGATTCACTAAGAGATCACATACTTGATTGATTTCTTACTTGATTAATCAAATGAGAGGATTCTTGATATATATTTATACTATTCCAAGTAACTCCTTTATTTGAATTTGAGTCGAGCTGTAACTTCTTATTTGCAACAACTTTTCTCCTTTAATTGTATTTGGGGCCGACTTGTAAATTCTTGTTGTAACCGTTTAGGGGATTTTTAACCATACTTTGAGGCTTCATATTTAATAGGGTATAACTTCTCAACCATGAGGAACCACGTGGTGTACCACCTACTGTTGGAAATGACATGATGAGGACCATCCATATATGATAGTTTTGTATCCATTTGTAGTGTCCTTCACCCTATTTTTCTCCAATCAACTTTGTGCTTCATGACCACTCCTTTGGAACTTCGTAACTACTTAACCACTTAACCATACTTCAAGGGATTATTGTAGACTTCTTCAAATTTTCTTCCCATGAGGGTCGTGCATAAAAATACACCATAAGGGTACCACTTTGGAGACTTCTTCAAATGCAACGATTACTTCTAGAGACTTCCAAACTTGCTTCAGGGCTTCTTCTAGGGTTGACATCAATGAAAACCAACTTTTCAACATTGACATCAATGAAAACTAACTTTCCAACAAATCATATGAAGAAAATGATATTATGTTTAGGTCTCAAATAAATAAAACAACGATGCTGACACCATCCATATCTAATGGACAACCTTTAACAATATTAATAATTTTCCTTTTAGTCCTAGTGGCCAATTGAACCAATCACGATTTCTCATGCTTACTTCTTTTGAAATAAAATAATTCAACCAAATTAGGGGCAATGTAACTATGAATTGATCTTGAATCAATTAAAATTTCAATAGGTTGATTGGAATATTACCTTTAACCTCAATCATGTTTTACTAATGATATTCCTATCGATTTTCCAGGGTGGCATATATTCTTGGGATGTTTCTTCCGACATCTTCCACTATAGTTTCATCCTAGATATGGTGCATGTTCCTCAAATTTCATTCCTTTCGATGGAATTATCTATATGAATGGTCTCCTTCACATCCCCAACATTTGATTGGATATATTTCCCTTTTCCCCAATGATTCTACCATATTATATACACTCTAAGTTGGTTGGCTTATTGATATGTATTTAGAGTGTTCTTGAAGAAATAAGGTTGAAATCCCTTCTTCCTCCAATATATTTTTTCTTATCTCTATAAGACATCTAAAAATCTGCTCTACCTTTGCTCTTGTCATACAAGTATTTGGCCTTCCTAATCGTCTCTTCAAGGGTCTTAGGTTCATCAAAATGAATTTATATTTGTATAATGAAAGAAAACCACTTTGGAACCTATGTATATTTTCCTTCTCAACTTTAATATATCTAACATACCTCAACATATTCAAAAACTTCTTCTCATATTCTTCCGTGGTCAAATCACCCAACTTGAGTTAAAACAATTCCTACATGTTATTTTCATAATAGTGCGTAGAAAGATACTATTGGTGGAAATATTTCTTGAATTCCTTCTAATAAACTCTCCTCTCATTGATGTTCTTAACTTTCTTAAGTTGGTCCCACCAAATAGAATATTTCCCCTATAGGTTGTATATGGTGATTTTGACTTCTAGATTGGATGAATAATTATGTAGCTAAATGTACTTTCTTATTCCCAACAACTAAGCTTCAAGGTCATCTACCATATTATTTTCAACATCAAAGGTTGGTGTCTTGATCATCCTAAGTTCCTTACAATTGTTTTTTTGCATACCTTCTCCTTTAATTTCTAAATGGGGACACTTTTGGGCCACTCTATGATTCTTCGGATGCATATGGATTCCTCACTAAATGTGTTGATGAGTAATGATACATTTTATTTCTATTAGCACTTCTTGAATGCCTATATATTCCATAAATTTCTCTTCCTTAATGGACTCTACCTCCTTCCTCATACCTTGAACTTAATCCATTCTACATTTTCTTTTGAAAAGTATTTAAACTTTGTAGTAGTTGACTATTTAGTTGATTAAAATTCCCTTGAGCTTTCAACATCCTCTCATTATTATATCTACAATTTAGCACCTCCATCTTCGATATCCTTATAGTTTATACCATATTTAATGACTCCATTCTATTTCTATTCCCATTAAACCCTATCTCTTCTATGTTGATATTCAAGTATCTAACTTCTTCTTCATGGATGTAAGGTCCTTTTCCATATTCCATGTCTCTTCTTCAATAATATTCTTCAATTATGTTATTTACTTGTCTTTTTTGTATATATGACTATGGACTAAGTGTGCATACAAATAAAATTTTTAGATACATCTTAATTCTAGGGTTGTAGCATTTTCTTTCAAATGTTGGTAATTGTCCACTTAATTAGTTTTATCAAATCAAGGCTACTACCATCTTTCTTATGAAATTATAAATAATTGTAAATAAATTCTCCAAAATATAAGCCATGAAAATTATTTCCATTTAAATTAGATTTTGAATGACTACAAGCATACCCAATTTGGGATTCTAAGTTGGAAGTTATGGATCTATATAGTCCTTTCTCCTCATGGATGTTTTAACGAACAATTAACTTACAAATCACATTTTTGGTTAATTTTCCATGGAATTGAACTCTACAATATAGAAATTACACAAATTGTGCCTTTGTATGCTCTAATGGGAATCCAATTTTGGAATTTGAGCCATGATTCCAACAATTTCCATCTTTAAAAATGCTTCTCTAATTATTCTCCTTGATGTATTTTATCAAACACTTGAAAATAAAACTACAATTTCTTCATACACACGCCAAATTATATCCCATGCAGCCATAGTGTTGGAACCAATAGCTCTAATACCGCATTGTAATATACCCAATACTATTAGTGTTTTGTTAAGGATATGGGGTGTTATCGCAGGATTTGTACTTGTGCAAATCCCACCACAAGATTCCCAAATATTGTGTAGCTATGGAAGAAACCACCATTGTCACCTTTGTAGTATATTCCCTTGTTTTAGTGATGGAAGAGGTCCACCACAAGGGAGGCTTCCATGGTGACCTCAAGGGATCAAATATAAGTTTAGTAGCCAAGCCTACCACCCCCTATCTTCATCACCGAATGGTTGGTATAGGTCAAGGAAGGGTAGAGGTTGTGAAGTAGTTTGTTGTACTTGCCCAGAACAAGAACACTTTGAAGCATATATGTAACACCTTCCAAGCTAAACAATGCAACAATGACCTCTTCTATATACTAGATAAGTTATTTAGCTATGGATGTTGCAAATTGCAGCAGTGAGCTCATCTTATAACAAAAATAAGTATTTTGAAACAACAACTAGATAAAGTGCTCAAAAATACCACAATTGACCATGAAAATTTAGCATGCAACCAATAAAATATTATCCAATTGTTAGATGTTATTTCCGAGTGAGTTAAGCCACGTTTAGATGAGTGTATTTAATAAATTAATGTATTTTAGGATGGTTGTAGTAAACTTTTATAGAAACAACAAGTAATTTAGGGAGTTTCTTAGTGTTAGTGTTAGTATAGTTTTTTTTTTTTTTTACAAAAGCGATTAATGGATTTTAATTAAGAAATATAGTGGCAAAGCCACTGGTGCTATTACAACTATGGTGAGCCACACTCTACTAGTCGAATACAAACCTGGAGGCTATACTAACCTTCCAGGGGAGGGATGATTTAAAAATTTATTTACAGCAGAGGCTTCTATACAAAATGCCATCCTTGCTGAGATATTGCAAAACTCCCTTTCTTGACTTGATACAATGATCTACTTCTCTGGATCTCGCTTCCATTCATTGTTGAAATGAGCCATTTTTCCCTCTAGCTGGATGACTCTACCCTCGAATTATTTATTAGGGTTATTTAATTCTTTATGGAGTTTGTCGAGCTCCTAAGTGATCTCAAATTTTGTAGTGGTAATGTCCCCTTCCAGCCTCTCCAATATTCTTCCTGCGTCTATGTCCAAATTTTGTAGAAAGTCCAACTAGTAGTTCAGCATTTGCTTTAAATTTTCTAGAGTGACATCCATTGTGTTCAGCTTGTCTTCTGTGCTTGGTTTTCTTCCTGAGTTGGCTGCTATCTTCAACGACTTCTTCTCTTCTCCTTGCGACCTGCTATTGTGCGCGATCCTCTCGTAGCTGGGTCGTGTTCCTTCTTGGCCGTCTCTATGTGCGGTTGGTGTGGAGGACTAAGTTCCTCTCCCCAATTTAAGCTCAACCTCCTCCCAAATCGAATCCCCTAAATGATTCGTGTGATCTGAAGGGCATGGGTGACCTGCTGTCCTGTCTCCTTCCCAAAGAAAATCAATGACTGAATGATGCACTGGGATGTACCTTTTGTCCACTTGCATTGTCCTGTAGCATTTTGGGTTTGCTCAAATCCTTCTTTCATGCTGCCTTCCCCTTTCCATCTAATGAATTTAATTCCTTTATGGGATTCCTCCCTAGAGTTAAGGTAGATCCACTGTGGATGTTGTTCCATTAAGTTGCATGGTTCCAACAGTCAAAAGGATTCCTTTATTGGCCTTGGTGTGTGCTTTCTCATTTAGGTTTCGCAAGACATGGAAAATCTTATAAGACTAGAAATTCCCAAGGAGGAGTTGGATTTTCTCCAGGAGATTATTGAGTTTTGCATTTTTGAGTTTTCTTTTTTGGATTAAGACTTTGATTGCTATTCGGGAGTCCCCAATTATTACCAGATCTTGAATGCTATAGCTGATTGCTTGATTGAGCCCTTGCCAGAGGACTAGGGATTGTGCTCTATTGTTAGTTTTAGTTCTGAGTCCCTAGGCAAAACTTAGCCTCAGTGATCCGGTGGGACTCTCTAGGACCCCTCCTCCACCTGCCAAGCCTGGGTTCCCTTTGGAGGTTCCATCAAAGGACATAATACATTTATTTTCCTTTGTCTTCCAATATTCAAAATCTTGTTTCTCCTTTCATATTTCCCAGGCTTCTTGGCCAGAGTTGTTGTCCTCCCCCCCCCCGGTCTTGAAGTTTAAATTGATCCAACCATTGTTCCTCTTCCAACTCTAGTACTCTAGAGTTCTTTGTTTGGAAGAAGTAGGGAGCGCTTTCACCAAAGTAGGCATGTATCTTGGTTGTAACTTGGGCTGGACTTATTTTGAGTTCCATAAAAAGTCTATTGTTTTGCTCCAGCCAGATTTTCTAGAGGATGAACTTGGGGAGGAATCTCCACAGAGTGGAGATTTGGCCTTTTTTCTCAGTCTAGAAAGGGAAGATGGAATTCCAACTTTGGAGAAGATTGCTCATTTCTTGGGGTATGATTATGGCCCTTTGCAGTCCTAGAGCCAACTGCCAGACTTCTTTGGAGTAGGTACAACTTAGTAGTAGATGGTTTGTGGTTTCTTCTGCTTGAAGACAGAGCGGGCATCTATTGGGTCCTTCCCACCCCCTTCTTCTTAGATTTTCTCCCGTTAGACTGCTTCTGTGAGCTAGAGTCCAAATAAACATGTTAATCTTTGGGATGGACTTGGAGGTCCAAATTGCTTTCCAAATTGTTGGGTTTGGAGGGACATTGGGGTGGGAATTTGTGAGCTGATACCCTGCTGCAGTGGTGTAGGTCCCTGAGCTCTTTCCCCAACCTTGTTTGTATTTTCCCCTTTTTTTGAGTGGGGATTTCCCTTGGAGGTAGAGCTTTAGGGCATTCCACTCCTCTTCTAAATCAGGGGGGTTGTTAGCAATTCCCCACCTTAGCCACATCTTGTGCTCATCGTTCCCCCAAATTGAGATGTTCCAAAGAGTGTTTAAATTTTGAGTGACCATCCACTCTTTGAGTCAATCTAGATCCTGTCTCAATCCAAGGGGAGGATCTTCCATGATTGATTCCTACCAAATATTGATTTTCTTCCCATTGCCTGGCACCCAAGTGAGATGAGGTTTGAAATGGGGCATAATATTCTGACATAGCGAGAAGATTGGGGAGCCTCTCTTCTCTAGAATTGGGCGCTCTATAGATATTTCCCTTGGACCTCTAAAGTACTTTTTCCATAACGCTTTTTTACTCCACGTTGGCTTCCCGATGATTAGCTTCCAAAGAATCTTTGCCCCTAGCACCAGATTTTGAACATGTGTATTTTTGAAGTTGAGACCACCTTCCACGATTGGCTTGGAGATTTTTTCCTAGCTTATTAGATGCATCTTTCTCCTTGACTATTTTACACCTTCCCACAGGAACCTTCTGAACATTGCTTCAATTTTTTGTATTATGGAGGCAGGGGCCAAAAGAAAAGAGCTTTGATAGATTGGAATGCTGGCAAGGACGACCTTGATTAGGACCGCTTTATCTTGTCAATCAACAAATTCCAGTGTGGGGTTCTTGGGTTGGAGTTGAATATTGGGACTCCTAGATACTTAAAGGCATCCCATTTGATGCAGCCTTCCATTCCCAGTACCCTGGCAATCTCTAGCATTTCATTTGGCATTATATTATAGCCGTAGATCTTGCTTTTAGTAGGGCTTATGACGCTTCTTGAGATTTCTGTGTAAGCCACTAATTCATTCTTGAATTTCCTTGTTGTTTCTAAGCTCACACCTCCCATTAGTAGAGTTTCATCTGTGAACTGGGCATGATTTATGTCATTTACCCCTAGCACTATTCTCAAACCGTGGAGATTGTTGTGACTCTGGTAGTGATTTAGTTGGAAGCTCAGCACCGAGGCTTGAATTGCATAGAGGAGGGGAGAGAGGGGACAACCTTGTCGGAGTCCTCTGGATGCTTGAAAGAACTTAGTTTCCCTCCCATTCACAAGAGGGGCTATCCAAGGTGACCCGATACAAGCTTTGATCCAGTTTACAAAAGTTGGGGCGAACCCAAAATTTTCCATGACTTTAAATAAAAAATTATGTCTTACTCTGTCAAAAGCATTGGCGAGATCAAGTTTTATTATCATACCTTTGTCTTTTCTCCGGATGCTTGAGTGTAGGGCCTCTTGCACTAGGATGATGTTATATACTATGTGTCTGCCTTTGATGAATCCTCCTTGGTTTTCAGGGATGATTATAGGAAGATTTTTTTTTAATTCTGTTGGCTATGATCTTTGTGAGGATTTTGTAGCTTGTATTGCATAGGGAGATTGGCCGAAATCTATCGAAGTTGATTGCTTCTTTTTCTTTTGGAATCAACATCAGGAAGGGAGAACTCGTTCCACCTCCTAGTTTGCTGCAAGTCTAAGATTTTTGAATCAACTTCATTAAATCTGATTTTGTTATATCCCAACTATGTTGATAGAATCTTGCTGTGAAATTGTGAAACCATATGGTCCTGGGGCTTTGTCAGGATTCATTTGGTCCAGTGCTTCCTTTATTTCTTGTTGAGTAACTTCCTTAGTTAGGTTGTTATTGATGTCTTCCTTGATGAGTTTTGGGATAAGAGAGAGAGGGTACTCTTTGGGGTCTATATTAGTCCTTTGTGTTTCAGTGTAGAGGTATTCAAAGGCTTCAGTTGTCGCTTCTTTAATTCCTTCCGGATCTGTGATTGTTTGATTTTGAACTTGAATTTCTATCACTGTTTTAAATTGCTTCCTTGCCTCAACTTGCTTGTGGAATTAGCTCGTGTTTCTATCTCCTGCTTCCAACCAAAGGCTTCTGGATTTCTATCTCCAATAATTTTCCTCCTCACGAAAAGCCTGGTGCCATTGCCTTTAAAGATGGTCTTCTTGTTGCAATATTTCTTGAGTGATATCCTGATTTTCCATTTCCAGTTGGTGGTTCCCTAGCTTCTTTTGGGATTATTGACAAGTTTTAATTGGATTTGCCTGACCTTTTTCCCAAGTTTTTAGCATTGTCTTTAATCTCTTGATTTTTTCTTCCCACACATAAAAGGTCGAGCCTCTTACTGTGCCATTCTAGACTTTGGTAACTAGCTTCAGGAAGTTTTTGTCTTGGGGCCATGTTGGGCTAAATTTGAATGGGATGGGCCCATGGTTTATGTCACATGAAATTTCTAAAAGGATGGGTTTGTGATGTGACACACTGTGAGGGAGGATCGAAGAGGTGGGAGTGAGGCCCAGAAGCAGGAATGATATTTGGACGAGGAATCTATCCAACCTTGCTGCTATATGCCTTGGTCCTATCCTTTTATTTGTCCACGTATATTTGCCTTTAGTAGGCTTGATATCTTCTAGATCCCAATCTGAAATTAGATCTTCCACCCACTCTCTTGCTGGGTCTCGCACAATGGAGCCTCCTTTTTTTCCATTTAAAGCTAGGGTCACATTTAGGTCCCCCCCAATAATGATATTGTCTAGATCATTCAGCAATAAATAATCTTTTAGTGTCTCCCAACACTTTCTTTTTTCCATCAACAAGTGTGGTACATAGATATTGAAGAGACTTACGAGTCAGCCCATTGCCTTTTGAAGGAGTCTGTTGTGGATCCAGTGCATGCTCGTTTCAGAGTTGATCAGATTGAACGTCATAGTGTTCCACAAGGTGCTTATCCCGCCTGAGGCACCTCTTGCGCTTTCTACTATTCCTTGGATTATTCTCCATAGAACAATTTTTGCATTGAGAAAGCCTTGGTTGTCCATCTTGGTCTCCTAAAGGAGTAGGATATCTAATTTGGAGGCTCTTATGATGTCCTTAAGTGCTTCTTCTTTCCTTTTGCTTTCGAATCCCTTGCAGTTCTAGGAAGTTAGTTTCATAGATTACCTTGGGTGGACGAGTGGCCTCCTTGGGAGGCCTTGGAGTGCTTCCTTTTCTGTCTAACATTGATTAGCTTTCTTATTGTTGGTTGCGATCCCTTTAGGATGTCTTTGTAGCTTTGCTTGTCTTTTTCTTCTTTCTTGGATTTCCTACCTCTTCCTATTTTCTTTGGTGTGACTAGGGCATCACTTGCACCTTCGTAATCTCTATTTGATGAGACCTCCCCTTCCTCTGTGTCTGGCCTTGCATCCTTTCTTGGGGGGGATTTGCATTTCTCTTCTTCTTTTGCTAGCGAATGTATCTCTCCGACTTTGGGGGTCATATTTTCATGCGTTTCTTCTATTGGGGTTTCTTCCTGTGTATTTTCTTCTACTATTTTCTCTGGATGTTCCTGAGCCAGTATTCTAAAGGTGTTCTCTACCCTTGTATATGAATTATTTCCTAGGTCCTTGGCTTCTGTGGGGGTTGTCTTTTCATTCCTTGGGCCTTTAGTTTTGGAGTTGGATTTCCCTTTTCTTGGCTATTTCCAACCTTCTCCACTTTCTTTCTCCTTGTTTGGGTTTTTAGGGCAGTTCCTCTAGAAATGGCCATATTCATGGCATCCCCTGCATTTGAATGGGAGTTGTTCATAGTCCAGCTTCTGGTAATGTTGCCAGTATCCAACCTTGTGGTTGATTGCTTCAGTAAGTCCCTCCTCCATATCGACTTCCATGCATATTCGTGCGCATGAGTATTTGTCTCTGAGATCCTCTCTGTCGATGTATTGTCCCAACCCATTCCCGATTTCTTGAAGTGAAGAGGGGTTCCATCAGTGGATTGGTAGGTTTGGTAGCCTAACCCAGAATGAAACGTCCTTGGGAACTTCTAGTGTTGGATCGAAGCTTGGGGTCCAGGGATTCAGATAAAGCCCTTGAGTTCCCATGAAGTACGACCCATTCCTGAAGATGAGATCCCTATCTTCCTGAGAGATGAATTTGAAGATGAAGAATCCTCTTCCCACCGCATAGCAGGTTACACTATTTTTTATCAGCGGTCTCCAATTCCTTTGGATCTAGTTGTCCATGGTTCGGGATGATGACCAGATCCCCATGAATTGTCCTACCAGTCCTCGTTCTAATAGGGAAATTACTACCCTCATTGGATGGTTCGGGGGAAGATTGATTTCAGGGATTGAGTCGAGCTTCTTGATGAAGCTTGGGGGTTCCGCAGGGTGGAGCTTCTTACCTTGGGTAGCTATAAGCTTGCGAAAGGAAGAAGCAGGAGAAGGAGGGGGCGACGACTCCCCTCCTCCTGGATCAGCCATGGAAGGCAGCTAAGGTGAATAGAGTCGAAACCCTAGTCATATCAGAGCGCTGCCGACCAAATCGACATACTGTTGATAAGAGGAAATGTTGCTACAGGGAAATCCTTGAGTTAGTATAGTTAGTATAATGCTTGAGAGTTTTTATAGAGAGGTTTATCAATTAATTCACCACAAGAGTTGCTTCATGATTAGTTCCTTTCTAGGGTTATGGAGTCTCAAATCCAATCAAGCTTGAAGGTTGATCTACTTGAAACCAAGAGGTAGGATCTAAACCCTAAGGTGAAAGCACATTTGGGACTTAGGCTTTAGATATTGAGGAGAAGGGCATCTACGGTGCAAGCAAATTTGGACCCTAGAAATTGTTACTCGCTTATTGTAGTTTCAACTAGGTCAAAGATAAAATTTCTAGGGATAAAATCCTAAAGTGATATCACTTTGGGGATTTAGGGCTCTAACCGTGGAAAGGAAAATTAACCAATTTTAGACAAATAATGCCTTGTGAGAGGAAAAAGCACTTATGTTCCTCTTTTAGGGTTTCAATAAATAAGACTTCTTGCAACAAAATAGCAATTTCACCATAAACCTCAATAGCATAAACAAGAATTGTAGAAATTTACTTACTTCATCCAATAAACCAAGAGCATTTAACCCTAATTACATAAATATCCATCAAAATTCATCCAACCATCCACAAGAGATCCATACCAAGAATAATGCATGAGAGAGAAAGACTAATAACCCTTAAAGGGCCGAAAATTTTAGAAGTAGTCTCACAAATGGTGAGAGAAAGATGATGAAAAAAATAAAAGTGAGGGTTAGCCTTTTTATATTAGGTTAACCTCACATGTTTTTCCACATAATATGTCAACAACAAGATACAAATGGGTTTGACCCCTCATTTGACCTTTACAAAAACTAAAAGTGCAAAAATAAACCATAATGTCGAACGTGTGGGACATCAATCCCTCTTGGGAAAGAGGGAGGCCTCCAAAGTCCACGTGGCATAAATATGGAGTAGTGTGGGAGAAAATGACGTATCTCCTCACCAAACATCATTCCATGCATCATTATTACCCCAATAAGTCACCAAAACCTATATGCATGATACCCTAGAAGGTGACGTCATTGCCAAAATAGATCTAGCATCCAAGATCCAGGTGTTGTGTCTAGGTCCTGGGGAGATGCATCTCATCTTCCATGTATCTGACTATCTATTTTTGAAATGCCCCTGATCCCAGTGAAGAATAAGCTCTGTGGTACTCTACCTATCCTATGGGGATTCCATCCCATCTATGTGCCATCATGACTGAATCTGCTCCTACCAAGCCCATCTATCCATCGTTCAAGGTTCCATGTGTGTGAGAGTAGATGTCTAAGGATGATGAATCACTGGATGACCCAATGCTCTCCATCACACGTGCCAAAATCTTGTAATAAAGACACAATGTCCTAGGTACAATCCTAGGACACCCCTCAAATAACCATGGAAGGGCCATACAAGACAAAGCAAAATCAAAGCATAAAACATGATTATCCAAGGTTCATAAGAAATATTAGTCCTTAAGTAATCAAAGTAGGTTGTAAATTAAGATATAATCCATGTAAGACAATTTACCTTGGTATCCCCTTCAAGAATCACATCGGCCCAAGACCCCATCTAAGTCAACAAGTTTAAGTATGGGAGGGCCTTCATCCAACCTTATTAGGTGTACCAACTAGACATGAAATAAAATAACCCAGACAGAGGGATAGGTCCCAAGGGAAGCATGAAATAAATAAATCCTTCAAGAGTAAGTGTGATAGTGATGTGGTTTTAGGGATTTCTTCATGGATTATTGACAATATTTTTAATTACCTTTCTAATTTCTCAGAAAGACAACTAAATTGACTGTACATTTAATTATCAATTTGGGACTCATATGGAACTTGCGAGTTACTGTGCACTGTATATGCATGCTACACTCAACTCTTCCACTAGTTTGATATGTAGTCATAGTATCAATGATTACTTTTGTTGTCATAGTATAGATAATTCTCAAGCTCTAGAAAGTTTCTACAGAAATCCACACTTGTAGGAATTGAAAGAAGACTAAATCTAAGGCGGAAGCACTCAGTGTTGTGACCCTTGTAATTGAAATTGCATGAAAGGAAGTCTAACTGATTGTTGGAAAGGAAATTCTAGCTAATTGTAAGAAAGGAAAGTCTAGCTAATTGTAGGAAAATAAATCATGTTCGCAGAGAAAGTGGTGGATTGTGTAGGTTCCCTTCTCTCATCCACCTGCGGGGATCATACGGAAGCACACAAAACACAAGAAGATATAATATAAATTCTAGGAAAGAAAACTAATCTAATCTAATCCTCACCAAGATGATCCCTATTTTTACTTAGACCAACAAATGTAGTCCTTGTGTTAAGAACAATTATTCAACGACATAAAAGAATGCAACCCAATCTAAAATGAAATTATTAGAAGAAATAAATAAATGAAATCAGACATGAATACTTAATTGCATAAATGTATAAACACAATCTCACATGATTAATTTAATTGCATGAAAAAATTGAATCAACAAACTAGTTACCAAATTAAATTAAATAAATCCTAAGTGAATACATAACTACACAATTAAATTACACAACAATAAATCAAAAAAGCTATCTAAACTACACGATAGTCTGTTCTATTGGAGTGGGCCCTGCCTCCATAGAACAAAGTGTTGATATTGTTCTATATCAATGATTACAACATAAATCAATTAAATGAATTAAGCTAATCAAAAGAAATCAATCTATTATGAATATGAAAAGAAAATAAATTTAATTAATTAATTAAATCACACACCACACACTATGGAAATTATAAAACTACAATTAAAATAAAAAACTCAATAAATTATTCCATTTTCATTGACATTGCTCCAAGAGTCCCCCCGAATAATGGAGGGAGTTCTATCTTTTATACATAAATTTAATGGAAACTAGAAATAACGAGTATCTAAATAAACCCATTTATAGATTTAATAAATCCATAGTGGTTACAACAATTTCCTAAATAATGAATAGTTTTTGTCTAACAATTAACAATTAATGAATAAATTTTTCTAAAAAGTATAAAATAATAGATAACTTCCAAGATAGTTTTCTGACAATTAACAAATAATAAATAACTCCAAGATATTTTTACCAAGAATTCCAAGATTTTTGGTTAGCCACTCAAACTACTATTTTGTCTTGGAATTACAAAATTATCTCCATATCTTTAATTTGATTGGGTTAACATTATTGTTGCATGAATCCATAATTTCCACGTAGAGTAGTAACAACATGGCTCATGGTTTCAATGGCTCACAATTCTGATGTTGTCTCATGATTTTGATGGCTCAAGGTTCTGATTGCAACATCGTTCTTTGGATGAGTTGCAACACGAAATAGTTCCCTAGAGAGTTGCAACAACTATTGTAAGGAGTTGCAACAAGTGTGTGGGAGTTGCAACATTTGCGTGGGATATGCAACAATTGATTTGCAACAGTGGGAACCAAAATACATCCTATGTCAATATCAGAATTTGCACAACAACATGTTTGACACATCGTTTTTTCACATTAACTCAAAGATAAATGCATATATGATATTTCTCTAATGTTTAATCATAAATTCATGTAAAGTACTAAATAAATGTAATGGAAACACATTAAGTCTAAATATCACAAAATGATGGATTGATACAATATCCAGGTAAGAAAAAAGGGGTTAAAGGTAGGGAAAAGAAGGTATAAAAAGATGTAATTTCTAGAGCTTGTCGCTTATTGTGTCATTTAATCCATTTCTATGAGAGCCTTTGTGGAGGGTGCAATTTCTCTTGAGTTACCTCTTTCTTGTTGAAATATTTTAACTTCAAAGAATATTCTACCTAAGAGGGAATGTTGAATAATATTATTATATTATATTTATTAATTAGGCCCTATTGTCCCTTTGGAAAAGTCGGCCCTTTTGTGCATTGATAGTTAAATGTAAATTAGGAGGGTAAAGTGACAGGTTCGACCATACCTAATTATAGGTTGGCCAAACCACTATTTATAAGAGAGGCCAGTGCCTCATTTGAACACTCACCACACTAGCTCTGTAGTTATGAAGAAGTACACAAGTCTTGGAGGAACCACTACTACAGCTAATTGTGACGTCAAGGAGGGTTCTTGGTATGTGTTTTCCTATTTCTTGGTTAAGTGGTGCGCTAATCTTCCCAGTGAAGGACTAGAGGAGGATATTCTATTCGGTATTTGGTCTATCTATATTGAGGAATTTTTTGTTGGGTTTTCTCCCCTGTGAAGGTTTCCCAAGATAATCTGTGTGTCTCTATTGTTTCTTTGATTGCCTCTCTTTCAATGATCTTATTTATGCAACTAATATGTTAAATGATTATAATAATAAATAAGAACCGTAACTTCTAGCTATATAATTAAAATTCAACATGGTATCAGAGTAGGCCTGAAAGAGACCAACTCACATTTTATAAGAAGTGACTAGCCTGAGTGCACCCTCTCCAAAATCCAATTTTAAATATTGTAGCTGCTGTAGAATTAATGTTTCTGCAAAAAACTTAAGTGTGACGTTTTACCTATTTAAGGAGTATGTTGGAGGAAGTAACCACATCTAGGATCTCATCCTAGGAGGGTGCATCTAGTCCCTGGATCAAAATTCTGAAATTTGAAGTTTGAAAAATTTGTGTTTCCTCATAAAACCCTAAGTTGCAGTTGTAGTTGAAGTACCAATTGCAGTTGTAGTTGAAGTACCAGTTACAGTTGCAGTATCATTTGCAGTTGCAGTTGCAGTATCAGTTGTTGTCTCAGTTGCAATTGTAGTGCCAGTTCCTTCATGCTAGTTACAACACCAGTTACAGTTCCAACACCAACTGCAGTACCAGTTGCAGTGAAAGTTTTTGTGAAGTGTTGGGACTAATTTTTATTTTCCTCGAGCACCTTACCCTAGAAAATCTCCAACTAACTTTAATTTACAAGTTGAATCACCTTTGAAGTTTTAAAAGGTTCGTTATTGATTTTCGCTTTTGCCAGATGGTGCCACTACCTGTCGATATTGTTAGAGGCATGTACTTACATGTGTTCAAATTGTATCATTATTATAAAGGGTATTTGCAGGACAAAGGATATTTTATCTAAAAAAAAATCTTAGATCCAGAAGGATCTCAGATCCAACACATTCAAAGGAACAATGCACCCCAGGTTTAATTAATTTGATATGCCTCTATTTGTTATGGAATTATTGTGATCTTATGAACATCTAGGTTTTATTTTGATATGTTGAAGTTATGACTATCATACTAATCATTGGTCAAAATTAAATTCGAAGTATTAGATTGATTAAAGTTTAGGTTATAGAGTTTATTCTCTAACCCAATTTTCTTTCAAGAAAGAATATTATCTTAGTACAGAGGACAAGTTGAAGAAAATAATTGTCATCTTGAGTGAAGGAGACTTGGAAGAAAATAAACACACTCATTCTTGAGGACAAGAATCTGGGTTCTAGGTTTGAATGATTAAATTGATAAGATTCAAATTTACACATATCAACTTTGATAACTACCAAACACTGTAGTTGTGATAGCAATCTTCGAAAAGTTTATTATTGAATACTTGGTAGCATGCAAGCACTATTGAGATAAATGCTTACTGTAATCATTTACTAGATATAACTAACATCTCCTCTAGGAGAAATTTCTTATTTGATTTCCAGGCTACCATGGAGGAATGATTTATCACAACACTAGAAGAGTGTTTCTCTCATTCCTTATTATTGTATTTCTTACTTTTTACCCTTGTTTTAGGAAGGTCATGAGTGATGGCTCTAAAGGAGATACTGTGATGATTGTTCTCGCTATTGTTTTATTATTATTATAAAGAGTATTATTCTTGTCTATTGTTTCTCCCTTGTACTTGTTCTTGTTCCAGGAAGGTCACAGGTGATAACCCTGCGGAAGCTATAGTGACGATTGCAGGAGGAAACATATTATATGAGACATGGACCAGACTATCCAAGTTGTATACATGACCATATACATCCGTGTACAAAATATGATGAAGAAGAAGCTACTTTTGATATATAGAGTATATCATATGGAGATTGATTGTAAGGAGAAGAAGGATCCAAAGATGACCGAACATTAGAATAGAATTCACAATAGACTTGGTCAATTGATAATGAAGCCACCTTGACAGGAAGCATAATTCATTTTAAGTCTGAATCAACTTTTCATATTAAGACTTCTTATTCAACACCAAGTATATCCTGTAGAGACTATGAAGTTTTTGTAGAATCAAAAGAAATCAAGACTCATAGTAAGCTTGATCTCATAAAGGATCAGATGGGAAAAAGAGACATCTTCCAGGACAGACAGACATATGACATGAGTTGAGAATACTATATCGTAGCTTTAGAGACCTCTAGGAGACATGAAATCTCCTTAGAAGATTCCCTTGTTTCAGTGACAGAGGAGGAATCCAATCAGAAGGATTGGGATACAGTTTTTTCTTTGTGACCAAAAGGGATGTCAATGGTGACTTCCAATATTTATCTAACAGATAAATAATGTTGTAGATAATAGTATAAATATGTACAAAGCTTGATTTGTGTCCAAAGAATTCTCCCAGTAAGAGGGAGAAGACTATGATGAGACACTTTATCCAGTAATCAAAAGAAGTATATATAGAACAAACATGATTCATTAAAATAAGTTGACACAATATGAGATTCAGAGGGAGAAGGTATGAAAATCCCCGTATTTGAGATTGAGTTATCTCTAATGCCATTTGGTGCAGCACATGAGTTGGGCCATGGAGACATGCCTACAATAGAAGATTGAGTTACCTCTAGAGAAAGAGGATAAGCTACCATTAGTGTCAGTTATTGAGCCACTCTCAGTTTCAGATGAAGTTTTTGTTGTGATAGAATAGAGGAGTTAGTCTCAGATTTCAGCAACCACAGTGGCAATGGAGCAGTCATTCTTAGCTTCATAACAATTGCAGGTGCAGATTCCTATTCCTAGAGGAACAATTGCATAAAAAGTAGAGGACATACTCTCAGGAAGTGAGACAAATATTTCTTTGCAAAAAGCACATAGAACCAACACATGATTATGCATATTGAGTTGCAGCTGAGCAAGTGTACCAGATTAGTACAATGTGATGTGAAAATTTGGTTTTGAAGTATAGGACAGGAAGACTCATGTCTGCAAGTTGAAGAAATCTCCAAGAGCTTGGTATAGTAGGATTGATAGTTTTATGATGAGCTTTGGATTTACCAAGAGTAAAGTTGATCCCAAACTTTACTTCAAGATTGAGAATGATGGACCAGTTATATTTTTTCTAAATGTGAATGACTTAATATTGAAAAATGAAGAAAATCTCATCACAGGTTGTAAAAAGGAAGCTTGATGCAAAATTTGAGATGAAAGACCTAGGCTCGATGCATTATTTCTTAGGTCTTGAAGTTTGGCAGAGCTCGGAGAAGATCTTCCGTAACCAAGGGAAGTATGAAGTTGAAATACTGAAGAAGTTTGACATGTTGGAATGTAAAGCCATGACCACACCCATGGAGACTAATTTGAATCTCTTGGTTGATACTTTGTCAAAGTTAGTTGATGCTACTCTATACAGACAAATTATTGGTCTGTTGATGTATCTGACGAATACTAGGCTAGATATATGCTTTGTTGTGAACACCTTGAGTCAGTATTTGGAGGAGCCCAGATGTGTTCACCTTGTGTTACAAAGTGTAAATGTGTTGAACCTACACAAAATAGATCTATCTAGAAAATACTACACACATTTGTAGAGAGAAACTGAGAAATACGAAGAAGGAGAGAAAGAATGGAAGAATTATCATTAACCGTAATGAATAATGAATAATTTACACATGATATACTCTGTATAACTCAATGAATGCACATTCGAGGATAACCAATGTGCCATAGTGGTGGACTAGAGTGATCTAGACACACACCAATAGTTACGAGAGTGAAATGAAACCTAGTCTAGTCTCTCAAGCAGTTACAGGAGTGAACTGCCACCTAGCTGAGTTGTCTTTAGTTAACTAACTTAATAGAGTGTAGTGATGATTATATCAAGGAATCAAGGGTAATGCGGTAGTCTAGTGATGATCCCAAGGAAATTTTACACTAGAATGGTGATGATCCCAATGTTGCATGGTGACAAAACCAATGCAACATCTAGACTCAACTCAACTAGTCAAACCGAAGTGTCAACTGGAGAGAATATTCTCCCCTAAAATATAGGAGACTGGATAATGACTAATTATGACTAATAAACAAGGAAAAAACTTAGGAAAAAGAAATCATAGTTTTGTGTGAAGTAACTCCAACACCCCCCTGAACATCACTATGGTGAAAATAAAGAATGGGTCCTGACAACAAGGTCATGTTAGGTACCCAAATACAAAAGATACACTGAAAATAAAGTGAGGAAAGGTGGAAAACCTCATGGGAAAAACCCCCACCCAAGGTACAATGTATGTAAAAAGAATAACTACAGTTTCTAGGAAACCGTGTCCTTCACTCCAAGATGACTTCGCAGAGAATGGAACTTCTTCTCAGTGAAGGTCTTGGTGAAGATGTTTGCCATCTGTTCTAGTGAAGGACATAACTATAGGTCAATGATCCCCTCATGTACTAAGTCTTGGATGTAGTTCATGTGGATCTCGATGTGCTTCGTCTGATGCATCTGAATTAGATCTCTGCAGAACTTCAAAGTGCTCTAGTTGTCACACCAGATGACGATCGATCGATGAAACTGAATCCCCAAATCAGTGAGAAAATGTTGTATCCACGTAGCATGAATGGTTATGTTAAATACCCCTCAATACTTCACCTCAGTTAAATATAAAGAAATGGAAACTTGCTTCTTGCTCGACCAATAGATAGGCCTGAAACCAAGACTAAGTGAGTAACTAGATGTGGACTTGCGATCAATGCTATCACCAGCCCAGTCAGAATTAGTAAACACGATGAGATCTAATGTAGATTTTTCTGCATAATGAATCCAAAAGGTGATGGTTCCCTGTATGTATCAAAGGATACACTTTGCATCCTTTCAATGTAGTGTTTTAGGACCGCATTATATTTAGGTGGTTTTTCGGCACATGGTTTCTTTACCGATGGTTTTCTATTTCCGGTTAAGGAATTAGGGTTTTGGACTAATCTAGGTCATTGGGTTAGGGTTTTGGATGCCACTGGCACCTATAAGTATTTTGTATTGTAAACATTGTAACACAATGAATGAATATAGAATATGCTGGTTTTCCCAGTTTGGGTTTCTGGGGGAAAAATCTCTATGTAATGTTTGTATTTTCCATTGTATCTTTTCTGTTCTTTTCTGAATATCTGTTTGCAGTAGATATTGTACAAGGTTAGAATTTACATTTGGAATCAGAGCTTTATTGGCTTCAGGGGGACGCCTTTGTGGTCAAGGGTTTGGCTCGGGACTGTGATAAGCCTTGTTACAGTGGGAGATCTGCGGTACTATTTTTTAGGTGAAAATAAATGGCAAGAAATTCGAAGATGGAGATCAAGAAGTTTAATTTGAAAAGCTTTGAGCTGTGGAAGCTCAATATGGAAGATATTTTGGTGGACAGAGATCAGTGGATCACAGTAGATCCAGGTATTACACCTACAGGAACTTCTGCAGATGACTGGAAAAAGATGGATCGAAAGGCAAAGAGCACAATCCGATTGTGTCTCTCCGATTCAGTATTATTGAATGTGTTAGAGGAAGCTACAACCAAGGATTTATGGGAAAATTTGGGGAAGTTGTATCAGTCTAAGTCCCTGGTAAATAAACTATTCCTGAGAAAGAAGCTGTATAACTTGAGGATGAGAGATGGAGACTTGGTGGCAGAGCATTTGAACACCTTCAATACTGTGGTAAGTCAGTTAGTATTTGTTGAGATTAAAATTTCAGATGAAGATAAATGTATTAGTTTGTTGTGTTCTTTACTAGACTCGTGGAATAGTATAGTTGTGGCCATAGGTAGTAATACAACTTCTTTGAAGTTTGAAGAAGTGGTCTCATCCTTGTTGTCGGAGGAGATGAGACGAAAGAATATGGAAGGACATAGCACAAACGCATTATTTGCAAGAGGACGTTCCCAGGAAAGAAATAGATCTAATTTCTCAAGTGGGAGATCTAAGTCTAAGGGTAGATCTAAATCTCCTGGAAAGTTTGTAAGGGTATGTTGGAGGTGTGGAAAAGAAGGGAACTACAAGAAGCAGTGTAGATCCGAAGTTGAGAAAAAGAAGGGATCTGAAGAATCTTCTTCTATAGAAGAAGAGACCTCAAAGGAAGAAGGAGGGGATGTGTACTTGGCCTCTTCAAGCATACATGTAGATCATGAGGCATGGTTGATTGACTCTGGTGCATCCTTTCATATGACTCCCCACATGGAGTGGTTCTATGAATATTAAAAGTATGATGGAGGTAATGTTTTCTTAGGTAATGATTCGACAACCAGAATCATAGGAAGAGGAAGGGTCAAGTTGAGACTCATAGATGGAAGGATTAGAATACTTCCCGGTGTTCTACACATCCCAGGTATGGACAAAAATTTGATTTCTATAAACAAAATGGAAGATGCAGGGGTAAAAACAATTTTTGAAAAGGGAACTTTCAGGATGGTTCGAGGAGCAATGGTTTTGATGAAGGGAGTTCAGTTTGGAACTCTGTATAAGATGCTAGGAAGCACTATTAGTGATGGGTGTAATAGCTCCATTGTTCATGATATTGAAGTTGAAGAAGAAAGAACTCCTACAATCTTCGGAGAAAAGGTTATGTTGTGGCATCAAAGACCGGGGCATATCGGAGAGAAGGGTCTTCAACTACTACATGGTAAAGGTATGGTTGAAGGTATGTCTAGATGCTCTCTGGATTTTGATTTCTGTAAAGATTTTCTATATGGGAAGTAGAATCAGGTAATATTCCCCTTCGGTACAACGAGGGCAGAAGGAATTTTACAGCTAGTTCACAGTGATGTTTTTGGACCTGTGTCGGTCCCATCATTGGGAAAATATGTGTACTATGTCTCATTTATAGATGAATTATCGAGGAAAACTTGGATATATTTATTCAGGAAGAAATCTGAAGTCTTTGATAGGTTTAAACAGTTTAAGGCTCTTGTTGAGAATCAAATAGAGAAAAAAATTAAGGTGTTGAGGACAGACAATGGCGGAGAGTTATGCGAGAATGAATTTGAATAATTATGTAAGAAGTGCAGTATAGCAAGGAAGAAGACTACTCCATATACACCTAAGAAGAATGGAGTTGCAGAAAGGATGAACAGGACGTTGATGGAAAAAACAAGGTGCATGCTTAGTGGTGTCGGGATAGGGCAAGAATTCTGGGCAGAGGCAATGGGTACTGCATGTTATCTGGTCAACAGATCACCCTCATCAGCGTTGAATGAAAAGACTCCACAAGAGGTATGGACTGGTAAGGAAGCTTCTCTCACGCATCTTAAGGTATTTGGCTGCGATGCATATGTTCATGTTCCAAAGGAAAACATGAGTAAGCTGGATAAGAAGGCTGAAAAATGTATCTTTATTGGATATAGGGATGGTCTCAAAGGTTATAAGCTTTGGAACCCAGAAAATAAGAAGGTAGTGTATAGCCGAGATGTGGTATTTAAAGAAATGAAGGATGTTGTTAAATAGGAAGTCCTACCAAGTAAGAAAGAACCAGAGAAGATAGAGTTTGATTTAAAGGAAGATGAATCAGATTCTACAAAAGAACATGAATCAGAAGAAGAAGATCCTCATACTCCATTATTGAGGAGATCAGATCGAGAAAGAAGGCTACCGAAAAGGTATAGTCCATATGATTTTCGTTCAA